>VYXB01010677.1:97236-115870 GCA_013397135.1 Pachyramphus minor
TTAGGGGAAAAGAAAAAAAAAAAAAAAAAAAAAAAAAAAGGCAAAAATAAAATAAAACTAAGCAGGTAGTTCAAATAAGCTCTGTGGCAGTATCCTTTGAGTGCAGGCTCTCTTGGTCACAGTCCTGCCAAACTGAGGGGGTTATTTGTCTCTCACAGTCAGCAGTGTCCTGAAAACCCTCCCCTCTGTTCCCCACGGGCCACCACTCTCCAACAACAGCCCCAGGAGCTCTTAGCCAGAGCAGAAGCCTTTGAGACAGCCAGGAAAGACCCATCTCTGCCCAAGGATCCCCCAGGGCATCCTCAGTGGAGGATGCTCTTTCTACATCAGAAGAATGGCCAGAGCACTGACCCAGCCCTGAACGGTGTCCCTTGGATCCCAGATGACCCTGGGGCAACATCCCCATCCTGCTCCATGACCTGGTTTCCCTGGGTGTAAAGGGCAGAGCTGACATTTAACCTCCTGCAAAGTGCTGCCAGCCCAAAACAAGACGGTGCTGAGCACTTCATCATCACGAACTGAGAAGTGTCTCACATGCTGCTTCCCACACCAGAGTTAATGGGAGACACAGCACATGGAGCCACTTCAGCCACCAGCTGCTTTGAATTTCACATCTGCTTACGAAAATTAATCTTCAATTCCTTTGGCTGCCTGGAGAAGCTCTGATTTTTAAGAGGAAAAGGAAGCCAAAAATTAAAACTCCTCTCCAGTTCACAGGTAGGCGGAGGGTTTCCAGCCAGCGGGCTGGAAGCAGCACACAGCTGAGCACAAAGTGACCATTTATGTCACAAAGGCAAAAATTCCACAGCCAGAGCCCGATGGAAAGCTCCAACCCAGTTTAATCAATCCCTACCACAATCAGCCAGGGAAGACATTAAGTCTTCAGGCTGCTTGGGAATTGCTGGGAGTCGGGAATGCTGGCACCGGCTGTGAAGACAATGACAGCAAAATGCAATGATATCCTTTCAAATCCTCCCTGTCAGCCCTGATGTGATTTAGGGATCACTGAAGCACAGAAGACAAGTTCCCTCTGTCGAGGCCACAAAAGGTGGGATGTAGAGGGCAGGATGCTCCTCAGCATCAGTTGGAGTTCCATCTCCAACTGCATCCATCCTTACACGTGTGTCTTTCCTATGGTGTGGATAAGCTGGGACACAAAGAGTGGGTCACAGAATTAATCTGTGCAAATTGAGGCTACTTGACAGATGAGAGGCTGTCCCTGCTTAGTTTTGGGGAAAAATACAAACTTTTGCATTTAGGTCCATCTTCCCTTGGATCGTAGCTCTACAGTCTGCAGTCAGATGTGGGGTTTGTAACGGGAGTAAATGCTGACCCACCTGCTGGAAAGCTCAAAATCCAAACCACTCTGGTGGAAAAAATCCCTTGCAGGCTCCCAGAAAGTCCATGAGCAGCCTCAGACCTCACCTGCATGGCCTGTGAACGATTGGAGGCCCTCCTGCGCTCCTGAAAGGCCCCAAAGATGCTTCCTGCCTCAAAGAGCTTCCACTGATGAAAAATTCAGCTGCTATCGGAGCAACAGCCCAAAACCATTCGAATCCAGATGATGGGATGTGAAGAAAAGACAAATTTAAGTGCAGAAAGGGCAGACAGGAGGGAAGATTCAGCTAGGAGAGAAGCTTGGCACAGCTGCCACCTCTCTCTTCAACACTGGGGTTGGTATCACCTTGCTGACACCCACCTCTTTACCTGTTCCCAACATGCCACAGGCTCTGGGACTCCAGCTGGGAACAATGAGGAGATGTCATCAGCATTCCCAACACACACTCACAAGCAGCATCTCACAGACCTGTGGGAAAAGCTTTGAACACTCCCTGGGAGATGGTTTGGGGGCTAATTTCAGCCTGTGGCCCTGATTTCTTGCCTCTCTACTGTCCCCTCAGCAGCGGCCTGGACCAAGCCCGTTGAAAAATTTAGGACATTCAGAGCAAGGGCTGCTCTGACCTTACACAGACAAAGTACATCAGTGCTCCTTCTGTGTTATCTCCCCCTTTCTCACCCATCCTCCCCAGTGCCCCCTGCTTTTCTCTCCCACAACCCTAAAAATGCCTTTTCTTGTTTTTTAAGGGCCTCCTCATTGTTCCTGGCAGGATGGGCAGAGCAGCAGGGCGCACAATGCAAGTACCCTCTGCTCAGGATGTACGTTGGTCATCCCAGGGCAGGAAAATGCTTACGGAGGGGCTTCCTCAGGGAGCTGCTCACTTTCCCCTCCCCTTCCCAGCAGACTCACGGTGACCCCGGTGGTCTGATTACCAGCCATAGGAATCCCCTGTAGGCAACCAAAATGTACATCATCCACAGCTTCATGGAAGATGCCATCAACCTTCAAAACCCACCAGGGGTAAATGCACCTCTCAGCCAAGACGCGCATCCCACCCAGCAGTGGAAAAGGAGCCCCGCCATGTCCAGAGTGTTGTGTCCACCCCATCTGATGGCAGCAGCCTCCATCCCTGCTGATGTCATGTGTGGAGACGCCGGTGCAGTAAATGAGTGCAGGAGTCCTTTCATCCCTTGCCAGCCTTTGTCCTTGGGTACACATGGAACTCCTGGGCATCCTGAGCCTGGGGCCAGGAATGGTCTCCATCTGCTCAGCGGCCGTGGAACAAAGGGCTCTCTGGGTGTGCAACCCCCACGCCCACGCTGAGCTCTGCTAATGACATTAGGTGGGGGTATATAATTAGTCCTTAGCACCACGTGGCTCAGGACAGAGTGTTCGGCTGCTGAGCGCAGCCTCAGCCTCATGGCGTGGACATCCTCTCTGGGGGCTTGTACAACACAAGGCATTCACTTCATCCTCCTCCCTGACATCACTGTTCCTCATAAAACCCAGATCTGAGGCAGATTTTTACATCTCTCAGGCCTGAGTTCACATCCTGAAACGGCCAGTGGTAAATCAAATACCTGCAGTCATGATACCAAAGCCCAGCCTACCCTTCGTGGTGGGCTTCAGCTGTCACACCCCCATGTCAATCCCAGACACCAGGTTTCTGCACAGCAGAGCAAACCCTGCACCCTGAAAATTTCAGGGTAAAATACAGACCATATTTTCTTGGGACAGTCAAATCTGCTTCAGAGCTAAAGACTCATTAATAATTATCTGTCAGTGCAAATCACATCAGCTCCACCAAAGGCCAAAAGCATCTTCATGGACAGGAACCAGCCCACTTAACATCACAGAATCCCAGAATCATTCAGATTGGAAAAGACCTCCAAGATCATCAAGTCCAATCTGTGCCTGATCCCCACTTTGTCACCCAGATCAGAGCACTGAGTGCCATGTCCAGTTGTTCCTTGGACACTGCAGGGATGGAGACTCCACCACCTCCCTTGGCAGCCCCTTCCAGTACATGAAAACCCCTTCTGTGAAGAAATTCTTCTTGGTGTCCAAGCTGAACCTCTTGCAGCAGTGAGTAGTGCTGGTGTGTAATAAGGTGGATTGCACAATCTCACGGAGTTTGTCTGCAAGAGTTGAGACCAAGTCTGTCACAGAGACCACAAAAATGCAGTGATTCTTATCACAGACTTGCTTTATGCCTTCACTGCTCTTCTCCACACTTATCCTGCATGCATTTCTGGGGAGGACTAATTTCAACCTCAGGACTCATCTTCCTTCCACCCGCCACTGATCTCTTGTTCATGCCTCACTTTCACCACCACCAGTGCTGATGATGTCAGCGGGAAAGTCCATGTGATGATCAAGGTTTGATCCCTATTTGGGGTTGAGGGTTGGAACTAAATGATCTTTAAGCTCCCTTGCAATCCAAACTGTTTTCTGATTCTATGCAAGGACTGATGAGACCACAGAATTTCCAGAATGACTTTATACTATCAAGTACCTTCTGTGGGTCTTTGCAGGGGAGCAGCATCCAAAACCCTCATTCAATTCATGTTGAGTCACACACCAGAAAACTTACAGAGATGATGTCTCTGCAAAACATCGAAGTCTGCCCCCACCACTGGGAAAGAATCAGTTAAAAGTACCGAAGTGGCTTGAATCCCTTTTCCTCTGAGGCCTGAATGAGCCTTCAGGAGGAAAGTGCTCCTCAGCACCCTGACATCTGAATGTGCTATTAAGGAAGAGGTGTGTATCACATACACAATAATTCACTTGGGCTTGAAAGCTACAAGTGGCATTTTGAATGACAGTTTGCTCACAGAGTCCATAAATACATGACATGATTTATTGGGCTTTGGTTAACATGGGAAACAACCCAAGAAAGGGATTTTTGTAACTGTGGCTTTGCTTTGCACATTTAATGTATGTTCTGTCCACTAACAAGCCTGAGGAAGAGGAGGGTTTTGGGAAGAGAGAACATTTTGAGTACAATTAGCAACTCAACTTGCTGTCTGTGGTTACTTTTATTTGATTAATTGGGTGCAACTTCCTGGTGGGGTTCCCAGATTTTCAGGAGGAAGAGATGTTGGAGAAGTGGGTGAAGAGAATGGAGAAAGAGATTCATTAACTCAAGCATATTCAAAGCCTAAAGCAACCTGAAGAAGCCTTGTTTCACAGATCACTGCTGAACCCAGCAGACACAATCATGGAAAGGTGCCCCCAACAGAGGATGAAAGTCATCAGCGCAGCAGTTTTCAAGATGCTGCTCAGGTTTCCGGCATAAAATTGCTTTGCAAGCAGAAAATATCCACTCATGGGAAATATTTCCCAGCAACAGCTGGTGGAAGCCTCTTAGCTAGGTCCAAAAACCAGGGGAGATTTTCCAGTGATATCCATGCACCAGGTTGGACAGGCTGGAGAGACCTTCACCAGGTCTCCAGAATAAATCCTGCTTTTCAGCCTTGTCCCTCACTCTTTTACATCCCAGCTAAACACCAGCAGTTCAGTTGCAGTGCTACCAAAAAAAAAGTTGTTTGTCCCTTTAACCAAAATCACTTCACTGGATCATGATTTTGTGCACAGGGGGTGGAATGGCTGCAACAGGATACAGCAAAGAGGCTTGGTTGGAGCTTTCCCTGGGTTCTTCTACCACTGCTAAGAGATTAAACACATTGACATCCTTTTTAGTGTCTCAGACAAGGGCTGGAGCTGCTGGACCTTGACTAAGCCAAGGAGGACAACAGCTTTGCAGGGATCTCATCCAAGGGTTTGTTGGTTTGGGGTTTTTTTCTCAAAGCAAAACAGGAATATTTTCTAGAAACATCAAAGACTTTTGTAAAGAGAAATAAAGTTTTCCAGCCTGTGTTTCCTTGGAGCCAAACCTATATCCTCATCCAGTGGGGCTGGTGAGGGGCAAGGGTTAGGAGGGAAATGCACTCGGCTCTGGGGGAAACAAGCCTCAGGCAAAGGAGAAATCAAACAGCTATCCAGAGAAATAATGGAAAAGAACCCAAAAGGAAGTTTCAGATCCCTTCTCATGACTCATGCCTGCAGTATTATTTGCCAGAAAAGATTCAAAACTACTCTTCTTGACCAGGCTGCTCTTCCCCACCTCTGGAATTCCCACGCATTCTGCCAGTCTGATCAGCCATGGTCACGGAGACCCCTGGTACCTTGCTTCTGCCTTCAAAACCAAAATAACTCAGGGGAAGAAAAAAGCCTCTCTGCCACCTCCATAAGGAGAAAAACAGGGTACCCTTGTTTTTAGTATCTACTCAGCTGCTTAAAAGAGCAGGAAATTTGGGCCATTTGCTTTAACCATTGTATCTTCTGTTATTCATCAATTTTGGAAAACAGCCTCTAAAAATTGTTTCCGGCTCCCCTTTCCCATGTAAATCACTCCAAGGTTCTGTGTTTCTGTCTTAAAAAAAAAAAAAAAAAAGCTAAACATTCTGTTGTTCACAGCAATTTTTTTTTTTCACTTCATTCCAATTTAGCAACTCCATTGAGCTCCCCTTTCCCTAAAAGCCTGCAAACAGAGGAAGCAGTTCCTGCCTGCGGCTGCACGCAACCAGCAAATGCCACAGCTGAATGTTTTTTTCCTGTCCCCTTTTTTAATGCTCTGTCAGCTACCTCCAGTCACCCAGGGGCACCGGTCAGTCCAGGGAGTAGCCCAAGGAATAACCCCCCTCCTGGAGAGTTTTCCAAGTGCTGACTCTGCTTCAGACCCTCTGGAGGGCAGCGGGGGGATGGAAAAGGTTCTTTGCAGCTGCACTTTGGAAATTCAAGGCAGGTACTGCAATGTTCAGTTTAAATTTGGGGGAGAACATCTGGAGGGTTTTATAATTTTATTTTTTTCCCCAGACTTAAAGGACTTCTCTAGGTTTGAGAGGAGACGTGTAAAGACAAATAAAAATGGGATGTGACCATAACCACTCCTGACAGCACAATATACATGAGACCTTGTTTCATATGTTTGTCAAGGGAAGAGCCAAGGCCAGCGTGGATCAGATTTAATAGGGAATCCCTTTGTATTTACGGCAGGGTCCTTCCCTGCTGATCTCAGACTGGATCAACACATAGGTACTTCAGTAGATATTTCACCTGGGATTTCCTTTGAAGCCCCATCTTCAAGAGTTATCTGGAAATACAAAAAAATATTTGCTTTTGGGTGTTTTTAACTCCATTTAGATTAGATATTGGGAAGAAGTTCTTTCCTGTGAGGGTGGTGAGGCCCTGGCACAGGTTGCCCAGAGAAGCTGTGGCTGCCCCATCCCATGAAGTGTCCAAGGCCAGGTTGGACAGGGCTTGGAGCAACCTGGGTTAGTGGAAGATGTCCCTGACCATGGCAGAGGGTGGAATGAGATGATCTTTAAATACTCTTCCAACCCAAATCATTCCATGATTTCGTGATTTAGCTGCACAACTGCTGAGTCTCCCCCATTTCCCTCACCCAAGGTGCAACCATGAGGAGCCTGGACCTCCTCTAACCTTTCCCAGAAGGATCAGAAGGAAGCTGGAATGTCTCAGCTGAGCTCTGCCAGGCTGTGCAGAATCAGGCTAGACAGTTTTCAGAGATTTCACACACACTGAGCGGGGGGGGAAATAATTAAAAGAAACCCAAAGCAAAAGAAATATTCATGTTGCAGCTTTTGCTTCTGGAAATCCCCTGTTTGGTCCTGAATGAGTCAGCCAAAATGTTGACCTAGGAAGTATGATGGGAATGTCGTCTGACATAAAAGGAGCGCAGAGCAGCCCAGCTGCAGCATGGAGCAGCATGAGGAGCCAGGAGCTGATGAGCTCATAGGTCCAACCATGCTGCAAATGCAGCGTTGATGAGGTATGAGAGGACTGCTGACTTCCAACAGAGAGGTATATCCAAGGAAAATAGCTCCTCAGTGGCTGCAACCTGCATGAAAACAGCCCATCAAACCCAGCATTTGCAGGGATGAATAAGGAACAGGTTGCCTGAATGCTTCAGAGACTATTCCCATTTTAATGAGAGTTTTTCCAGGTTTTGAGGACACTAACACAATTCCTCATGCTTTGAAGGAAATACAGGGGGAAAAATCCAGTAGATCATTCAGACCAGAAGAAGTTTCTCAGCAAAATGTCCTGGCAAAGCATAGCTCGTTTTCAGACCAGCTCCACCCACAGGAGCAGGTGCCGAAGTGTGTAATTAATTAATTGAGATCGGAGTTGCTGCCACAAGGAGAAGATAAGTAGGAAAGGAAGTCACTGTCGGGAGAGAAAGGTCAGACCCTGCAAAGTCACATCCCATGTTAAAATCCCTGTTATGGAAATATGGGCTGGTTGGGCACATGTTTCCTCCAGGTTTGTAAGGCTTCGCCAGGCAGTGACCTGTCAATGGCAGGTTATTCTTCCTTCCTCTGAGACTGAAAAATCCCCTCCTTTCTTGAAAGGGACAGCAAGAAAGGAGGGGCCAGGAGCAAGTAAAAATTGGGAGGAAATTGCAATGACTATTTTCCTTAAGCAATTTCTTTGTTTGCTAGGGGGAAAATCCAGACAATACATCCAAAAGAAACCTTTGTCAACACTGAGAAATTATAGATGTGCCCTAGAAGTTATCAGCAGGCTGCTTTTTTTTATATCTGATGTTAAGCAGCTCCCTAACCTCAAGAAAGCATAAATTCTTGCTGGAAAATCCCACTGACTAAGGCATCGAGTACATCCAGGGCCTGGAGTTAGACGGGCTGAGAGAACTGGGATTTTTCAGTCCAGAGAAGAGAAGGCTTTTAGGTGACCTTAGAGCCTCTTCCAGTGCCTAATGAGGCTCCAAGAGAGCTGAAGAGGGTCTTTGGACAACGGCCTAGAGAGACAGGATGAGGGGGAATGGCTTCCCACTGACAGAGGGCAGGGTTAGATGGGATATTGGGAAGAAATCCTTCCCTGTGAGGGTGCTGAGTCCCTGGCACAGGTTGCCCTGAGAAGCTGTGGCTGCCCCATCCCTGGAAGTGTCCAGAGCCAGGTTGGACAGGGCTTGGAGCAACCTGGGATAGTGGAAGGTCTCTTCCAACCCAAACCATTCCGTGGTTCTGTGATTAAGGAGTGAAGCCAGCCTCCAGCTGAGGATGCAGCCGGGCACGTTGCTGCAAGGAAACATCAATATCGGCACATCTCCCACAGCATTTCAGTGTACAGTTTTTATTCGACTCCTGATTTCACAGGAAAGCAGAGGTGGGCTGCATATTTCAGAGAGATAAGGCCAAAAAGGAGTCCCTGTAATCTCACACTGACCTCAGTAATGGTGTCTCACCTTCTCTTTAAAGGATATATGCCTGTTGCAACAGGCCGCCTGCTCTGTCCTGTGCCTCCTCCGCTCCAACTCTCTCTCCCTTAAGAGCAGGAGCAGGAGATAAGTGCTTAATGAATTAGCAGAGCACATAGTTTCCCTGCAAGAAGCATCTCTCCAGGTTCCTGCCAGATGCTGGGCCTCTCCCCCGTGCAGACCGCCCTCAGAGTCAGCCCTGAATTATCAGGGGATTTCAGAGACTTCCCACCACGGCTCCAGCTGTGCACACAAGGAACCTGCAGCCTTTCCACCTCCCAAATTCAAGTGCAGCTTCTCACACCTATTTGCAGGGACAAGGGGTGATAGTTTGTGGGGGGAAAGCCCTGGAAGACCTGCTGGAATCCCAGAACACACTGAGAAAAGGATCCCTTGAGTTTAGGGCTCTAAGGAGGGACTGGGATTGTTAATGCTCTGAGCAGAGGAAGGCATTGGCCTCTATTTCGTAGGTCACAGTGACAGCAGAGGAAGTCTGGCAGGGCCACGATGTGGGATGGAGATTGCTCTCCAGGGTGACTCCGAAAGGCAATAAAAAAGACAATAAGGAGAAAGATAATAAAAACCCTCCAGCTTTTTTATTTTCTCTCCCAGCAATGCCAGGCTTTTCAGGAAGGCCTAATGTTTGCCTACAGATTTACTGTCCCCCAGGCGCAGGGGGCAAAGGGACAGTTGACGTTCCTTGGCCAAGGGCGGGGCAGCACTCGTTGGCAGCAAGGACCAGCCAAGGCATCTTTGCCATCAAGCTGAGGAAAAATAGGCCACTGGATAGAAACAGGGTTAGAAATGTCTTTTCCCTGAGGAGCCTTAAGAAAGGACCAGCTCACACAGGACCTTAAATCAGAATTATTCCTGCTGGAGGCTGCTTTTTCTCCCTACAGCAAACACTGGCTTGTTCTGCCAGGAACAGGACAAACAGTGTCACAACCTCGGGGCATTCAGCTGGCGAATCCTCCAGAATCCTTGGGATGATAAAAGCTGACGTTGATACTCCAGCGGCCAAGAGCAGCTCCAGTTGTTCTCCTTGGCCTCAAGCCACATCAGAGCTTCCATCTCTTGATGTTGCCACCAGCCAGACCTCAGCTCTGTCCCACGAGCTCATGCTGAGCACATAGGGAGGGCAAACATCTTAATTCCCAGGTCAGCACAGAGCCTTGATATGCCTTGATGACCATACCTCATTGGAGGTTTCATCTGGTCCCGTGAGGATCCCATTAGATGGGATAGCAGGACCTGATTTTCCAGGTTTACAAAGCAAACCTGCAGGTGAGGAGGGACAACAAGAAATCACCCCTGAGGAACTATCCCTCAATGCATTGTGTCACCATCACAGCTGGTACAGGGGTGACAGCCCTGTCAAGGCACCATGATAACAATAACTCCAGTGACTTCTCTATCAGTGTGTTGAGTTAATGCTGTTTGAACCAGTCTCAGCTATTGCATCTCCTGGCAGGACCTGTGACACTCAGTGTAATTTATTGCTTCAGTTACAGGCTCTTTTGTATTCCCAAGCAGCCTTGGGGAGTAATTTCTCAGTGAGTGGACAGCTGCTGGGAGAGAGGAGCAGAACCCAGAGCCTGAGATCAGGGAGAGGATGCAGGGATCTTTCTCTCTGGGAAACCTGGGCAGGATGGCTGCATGAGGACCTGCGGACACAGAAAAGACATGGGGAAGAACACCAGGAGCAACATCAGACAGCTGCTTAAGAGGCCAAATTTTCAGTGGTGACATCCCCCCAAATTGCTTGAAGCTCTGCCTGTCTGCCAGAACCACCTGGATTTTATGGCACAGCAGGATATCACGAGTAGGAAAAACCTAAATCAGGGCAGAAGCTGAGTAGGTGAGACTGTACAGACCAATATTGTCTCCAGCAAAGCAGGGAATGGGAAAATCACATGACACTTGCCCCTAATACTTGTCCTGGTATTAAACTATCTCAGCCCACATGGGATGGTGCAGCCCAGAAGTTCAGAAACCACTTGGCAGAGGCATTTACAGCTGGGAATCCAAAAGAAGCATGGCTGCCTGAGGCTTTCAGTCTCCTGGTTGTCTTCTGGTGGTCAAGATGATCCATACTTTGGGCAAAGCTTTTTCCACACAGAGCTGTTCCCATTCCTTTTCCCGGAGGGTCTCTGGTGTCTTACAAGGTTTGTGCTCAGCCTGCAGGAGGTGAAGGAGATTCTCTTCTCTACCCAATCACTCATTTTCAAAAATGCACAAGAACCCCTGGTCTCCAAAATCTCCATCCTCCCATTAAACGCCACTCAAACTGAGTGCCAGAAGTGGTGAGGGAAGGTGGGAGGGCTGAATCAAGCCTGGACACCAGAGCTGCATCAAGGCAGTGAATTCCACTTGCCTTTCCAAACCCAGGCTGTCCAAACCTGGGTGCTATTTCCAACAGAAAGCTGCTCTTCCTGGCTAGATCCAGTGACAGGGAACATGGAATTAGATGGATAATGGCCAATATCACAGCTGTTGGTAAAAATATGGCACATGGACTGTTCATCACTGACTGCTCCGGAGGAAACCCCTCCAAAAGCTAAAAACCGTATGTTTGTCCTCATCAAGACATATTTCTTGGGTTTATTCTCTTCTACTCTTTAATGGGGTTTTTTTTGTCAGTGCTCTTCAACCAAGGACTCTACCCAGAAAGCCAAAATCCCTCTCCACCTTTCTTGCAAGGCAGCCACATGAGATATACCTTGATCATGTTTGCTGGATGCCCCATGGTGAGGTGCCTCCACCATGGCAGACACCATCTCATTAACACACTCCATAAACACTGCCAGAAATTACTGAATATTGGGAAATTGGTAAAAGACACCCAAGAAAAAAATAAAAATCCATGCCTTTTAGCTCTAGGGCCCTGTCCACAGTGGAAAAACACATTAATCTCCCAGAACATGGCCAGCAGACAGGAGCCAAAAGGTTGACACTGGGGTGTGGTGAAGGGGAGACATATTTACATGCTATTGCTCAGCAGGTCACAGCAACAGGATGCTGATAACATCCTGCAAACTTCCTCCCTCAACTGGCCGTGGAAAAAAAAAAAAAAACACCTTAAAATGAAGGCCCTGAGGCACATAATGACCAGCCAACCATTCACAAATCCACCTTCTGGGAACCTCACATTTCAGAGCAGACTGGCAGAGGCATCACTTTTCTCTGGTTATAAAGAAGGCAACTTGAAAGGCAGGAAAACAGGGCAGAGCTCCATGGCTGCAGGACAACGGGGTGATGGCTCAGCGACTGCAGTGCTGGCACAGTTGCTCCTTTTATTGTTCCAGATGTATTTTAAATTGACCAGCACTAGGAGGCTTTTTAATAGCTGGGTTTATGCTCTTTCCTTGTCCTCCAGACAACAGAGTTCAAAGAGGTTCAGAGCCACGTTATGCTCTCAATGACACAGATATAAATCCAGATGAAGGCAGAGCAACAGGCTTAGCAGTAGAGGCACTGGGGATTTCCTCAAAAGGCAGGGAGAGGAGGAGATTCTCACCACTTCCAACACCTTTAAAATCCGTAAAATTAATTCAGTTTGGACTTTGAGAAGAGATGAACAGGATTTCTGCAATGCAGTCAGTCTCGTGGAATGAGTGGTAACAAGAGGAAAATTGTTTGCCAAGAGCATTAGGGGATTTTTTTTTCTCCTTTTGCAAATGAAAACACAAAGAAAATGCTCAGAAAGAGAAACAAAACCTGCCTGTAAATAAAATTGGTGGAGAATAAAAATCAAAGTTTATCTCACTTTAAGCAAAATTATTTCCTCCAACAAGGTCACTAAATTACACCTCATTCGAGTCATGACGCTTGGCTTTCAAGGGAGGATGTAACAAGGATCTCTGTGAGATACCAAGGGCTTTCACAGACCCCAGGGAAGGGGCTTTTGCCTCAGAGAGTGATTCATTTCCCCCAAATCCTGCACAGCCATTTCCAACCATTTCTTCTCTCATTTAACACTTCCCCCCCAAAAAATCCTAAATATCAGTTGCAAAAAATCTCCAGTTGCATGAACTCGTATTTAAATAAATAATCTGTAATAATTCTGAAAAATAATGGAATGATTATATGGAATTATATGGACTTATTCTAGAAATAATTCTGGGTGGGTAAGAAAGTGATAGCTGGGTCTGCGTATGTTTTGGTTATCTTCTGTTTCATTTTCAGGTCATCATTTTTGGAGTAAGAGCAGGGAAGCAGAAGCACAAGGATCCAGAACTGCTCACACAGACCCAAGTAGGAGTCCTGAAGTCCACAGCATCCCAGGCTGCCATCTCCAGCAGCTCCTTCCTCCCATCACAACCTTGTGACCCAAATCCACTGAACAGGGATTTTGTTCAAGCTGAATGCAAAGGTAAACAAAAGCTTTCTCTGGATCTGCACCAGGTTTTGCTGTGTTTGTGATCATCTTCTTCCAGCCACTGGTCTTTTGGAAGGAGTTTTGCACTGGATTCCTGCTCCTTAAGGGACAGATCCTCCTGGGAGCTGCACGCAATGAGTTGGGAGCATCCACCAGCAGGAGCACAGAGCACGATGGAGAGCATTTCTCATTGTGGAAACTGGATTTAATAAAAACAAATGGCTTTGGCATCTCAAACATTCCCCACTTGCTGCTTTAAGGCCAAAGGAAGTGCCATAAACAGTAATTTCATCTGCCTCCTTTCCCCCCACACACACATCGACCCGGACTAAAAGCAGCCAGGGAGGACAAACTCTCATTGCTGAGAAATGAGCTCAGATCAAAAAATGATGTTTTCTTCTAATTTGGCCAAGAGGAAAAAATTGAGAGCATAAAGGACTCAGGGGTGTAAAGTGGGATCTGCCTCCTCCTGGTTTTGAAAGAGCTGAGAAAGGTCTGTGCTAAGAGGCCAGTTAACAGGTGAGTTCTGGGGAATTCAGCAGAGCCCGTGGGATTCCAGGGCTGGGGACCCTCTCCAGCAATGCATAAGCAGCAGGAACTCCCAACCAGGAGCTGGAGTCCTGCTTCCCACTTTCCCCATGGAGAAGTGGCTCCTGGTGCCTTCCAGCTCCATTTTCACTTCACACAGCATTTGTTTTCCAGGCAGGACCAGAGCATGGGAATCTGTGCCCTGCTTGGAACATAACCTCCAAGAAAGGGCTTTTTCAGGTGCTTGATGGTCATGGATACGTCATTCCAAAGGTAAAAATTAGGCCTCTAGAACAAACCTCTCCCTCAGGCACAGTGTTTGGAAGCACAGCCTGGGAGAAGGAGATGCTGGAGCCTTGAAGGGGGGAAGTGCCAAAGAAACTAATCTGGGGACATGAAAATTAGAATTAAAGGAGAATAAAATAAAATGAAAGTGGAATAAAAGGTGAAGGAGATGTCCTGTTTGCTTCCCTGCCCAAGCTTGTGTCCTATTTCCCTGGACCCAAATTCAAGATGCAGAACTGGAAGATGCTCCTAAGTGCTGGTGGGGCTGAAGAGCAGAGAGCTCTGGGCCAGGAGACAGGCACCTGCAGTACATGGGAAAATCCTGCTCCACCCAGGTGCTTCCAGTACATCTACACAGCAAGGAAAAGTGCAGTTCCACAGGCAGGTTTCTGTTCTGGATGAAGCAGGGTGAGAAGATTAAAACAACAACACAAAGTTTACTGCTCTTGCCCATCCAATGAATCCAGCTCAGATGTCTTGCACTAGGACATCCCAGGAAGAGCCACCTTTCCTTGGCTGGCAGCAAAGCAACACTGCTCAGCTCAGGTGGGATTAAAACCCAGCTGATTAAAAATAATAATCATTGAATCATAGAATGGTTTGGGTTGGAAGGGACCATAAAGTTCATTCAGTTCCCCCCCACCACCATGGGCAGGACACGTTCCACTAGCCCAGGTTGCTCCAAGCCCCATCCAACCTGGCCTTGGACACTTCCAGGGACGGGGCAGCCACAGCTTCTCTGTGCAACCTGTGCCAGAGCCTCACCACCCTCACAGGGAGAATTTCTCCCTTATATCCCATCCTCTCAGTTTGAAGTCATTGCCCCTTGCCTCTTGCAAGGCACTGCAATGCCCCATTCCCCTCAAGGACCGATTCTCTGCAGCTGAACTTCAAGCCCCAGGAATGCGATTGTTCCCAAAAAGGGAAACAGCTGGGGACACTGCCCCAGTTGTTATCTGGCCGCCCTAATTAACACCTTTGAGCAGCCGCCAGCCGCTGGCTGGAAAGCCAACTTTCCTCTGAACTCCATTCCTCGCGCCAGAGGGAGCTTGTCAGCCCCTGCCTCACATCCCTGCACCCCTTATCTCCCCCTGGAGCTTTCCTGTTTACATTTCCCATTAGATTACTGTAATTAATGCAATAACAGCAGATACTGTTTGGGAACGCTGCTGGCTACCACCCGGCAGAGGAGGGTTTGGAGGGATGAGCAGCAGCTCCAACAATGAGGGTTTGCAGGGGTCATCCCCACCTCCTGTACCTGGTGATGCTCCCTGAGCTGCATCAGTGCAGCTCTCATCCAAGAAATTTGGGGTGACACCCCCCTATAAAGCTGATCATGGGTTTGCCTAAGATAGGAAGGAATTAAGCAGCCCAAAATGTGAATGAGCTTGTTTCTGATGTACCCAGGGGATCCATATTAGAATAGATGCAAATAGTTCTGTGCTGGGGGTGCAATTTTGGCTGCACACCCCAAAACCAGCTCCAGGGCTGAGGGCAGCCTTGACAGGAGAGGTACAGCTTGGGACAAGGCACTGGGCACTGTAAAACATGGCAGTTGGAGGCTCCTTGCCCCATTAATCCTTCAGGAGGTGCAAATAACATCCATTATGGAGCAGCACTGCAAGTATTTGCTGCCCTTCTTGGTATAATGCTGCCTTTTCTCAGAAAATGGCCAAATTATCCCCATTTTTCTCCATTCTGCCCTGCAGAAAAAAAAAAAAAAGCTCAGGCACTTGGGCACAGGTGTTGGTGTCTGTCCAGTTCGAGGACAGGGGAGGGAGGTGGCTTATGCTTAAATACAGTCTTTACAGGTTTTCTTCTACTCCCATTCCCCCAGCTATGGCTAATTTCCAGCAAAATGGGTCACAGGGAACCTCAGCTCTCATTTTAGGAGTGGGTTAGGCTCAGTCACCACCAGGCATTTTCTTGGAGAGAAGAAGAAGAAGAAAGAGAAACCTGCCTGGATTTCCCTGGAGCCATCATTTCCCCTCCCAGGAGAAGACCCCATCATTCCATACCAGTGCTGCAGATCCCAATAACATCCAATGCCATTCCCTCTGACGCTGATGGGCAATTGCCTGGGGGAAACCAGAGCCATAAACCCCATCCCTCACCCTTAACTGAAGGCAGCCCTGTGCAGATCATTATCTGAATCAAAGTCCTCAGCTGATATATGTGTGTCAGGGACCCTTTGGTGGAAACAGCCCCCTTGCTGTTATATGGCACCCAGGGGAACTGTAGCTGTCGCCTTTCCAGACCTCTGGAATTCTGGGGGATTTAGGGAGAGTGGTCAGAGGGAGGCTGGGAGCTGCAGCACATCTGTGCTCCCTCTCATCCACACATAGGTAGCAGGCTAATAGGTGCTATATAAAAAAGCAGGGTGGAGGGAGATATGTATCTTCAAGGAGGGAGGAAATTTAGCAGGAGGGCAAAGTAAAACAAGAAGAAAAAGACTAAAAAGAAAGGGGAAAAACAGTAGGTTTTGATATCAAAGCCCTGTGTTACCCCAACTTGGGGCTGGGGAGCAGAAGAAAAGGGAGAGGTGGCCTGGGAGGGGAAACCCACTCCTAGGGTGTGGATGTGGTTATTATTAATACAATTTTGGGGCCCCACATACGTTAGGCTGGTTCCTCTGCCTGAGCAGAGACAGAGATACCTGTACTGGTGACTTCCCAGCTGGTCTCCTTAAGGAAAATCAATTTGGCCCCAGTGCCTATGAGCTCTTCTTCTTACCCAGTAAGCCCAAAAGCACCAATAGTCCACCTTCATCAATGTGTGACAGAAGCAAAACAGAAATAAGCCCAAATCTGGAGGGAGGGTGAAAGCATCAAAATCCAGAAAACAGCAAATCTGTGCTCTGGTTTTGGCCCACAATATCGATTTTTTTTTTCCCTGACTGGCCAAATCACACACACACCCCCTGCACCATTATTGCTTGGCATGTATTTCCCTCCAGACCCCATTTTTCTAGCACATTCAGCTCATTTATTTTTTGCCTTCCCTGCAGTAAAACCTGCTCATTTCTCTAAGTGTGATCTAAACAGACACTGCAGTCTGCTGCCGTTCCCCACATTTCTTGCCCGTGGGTGATCTCTCACCGGGGGTCTCTTTGCCAGGCGCTGCCTCGCTCATCCCCGACATAAACCTGCCACCTCATTTCAGGCTCTGAAAACAACATTCTCCTTCTGAAACCACATCAGCTGCCAAGGAAGAAGAGCTTGCAAATAACCCCTCTTGCTGCTCCTGCTTGCCACGCTTCCATATGTTCCCCAGCTGGAAGATCCACCTCTGCGCGCCAGCAGCGCTGACCCCGCTGCCGTTCCTGACCGAGCCCCTGCTGCCGGTGGGATTCATGGAAGGCCAGTGGTGTGGGAAGGGAATTAACCTTTCTTGCAAGCATGAGTGTGGGAATTGCTGGTCTTGTTTTCCCCTTTTCCCTTAGCTCTGCGAGCAGCACACCCCCCTGAATGCTCTGCAGCAGCCAGAGCTCCTCTGGCTGGAAAAATCATGATCCTTGCTGCTGGGACAATAAATATTTTCCCCTCCACCCACCCGGGTCAAGAACCTTCAGGTCAGCCAGGACGAGCTGAGGATGCTCATAGCTCACTGCCCTGCGGGCTTCCAGCCCCGCAGCTCACAGCATTCCTCCTGCACATACCCCAGCAAGAGCTGCTGCCGATTTAGGATGCCATTCAAATCTTTTGGAGCCAACAGCTGTGGCTGTGCCAGGAGCAGAGGCTCAGCTGTGACAAAGGACAAGGCAAGGACCAGGAGTGTGACATGCTCAGGTGCTGGCCGTGCCCTGCCCGTAGCCCCAGGGAGATGCTCGGGCAGGTGGGAAGCATCCCTTGGCGGTGCAGCTCCGTTTTTCCCGCTCTGGTTGCTAAGGGAAGCCTGGAGGAGCTGAGCTGCGGGCGAGCCCCTGAGGATGTGGGGAAATTATACAGCTCGTTTGATGAAATCGTACCCTGGCTGGCGAACGAGAAATCCGGCAGCACAACAAATCCTGCCTGGGGGCTCTGGGATTGGATTAAACGCACTGCAGCCACTCGACGCAAAGCACCAATTCAGTGTAAATTCAGGCTGCTGGTTCACAGCTGCCCGTTCATCTGTGTGCTGGCAGATCCCATGCTGGATCAGGAATTGTTTGTGTCATTCCATCCTCCTGTCTCGGCATAGCTACTGCTCCCCAGGCAGCATCACACAGCGTGATGCAGCTCAGGGGCGCTGGTTAATCAAACACCCACGACAGGAGGGATTGGAACAAGATGATCTTTCAGGAGCCTTCCAACCCAAACCATTCACTGATTTTGCAGGCACAGCAGTCAGGGCCAAGACACGTACCTGAGAGTCATGCACAGCACCTGGATATGTGCAGCACAGCACCCCAGACACCCACAGCACCCTTGGAACGGGGAGCGCAGCACCCTCGAGGCAGCGCAGCCTCAGAGACAGAGATGCACAACATCTAAGACATGCACAGCACCATTGGAGTGTGCTGAAAAGCTTCAAAGACACGCACAGAGCTCTTGCTGGATGCAGACCAGCACCCAAGACATGCACAGCACCCTCGGGGTGTGATGGAGAGCACCCAAGACACTCCCAGCACCTGAGGTTTGTGCAGCATCCCCCATGTGTGCGGCACAGCACCAGGAGGAAGATCCTGGCCGGCGTGTGGGTGGCTCTGGCTCTCACTAGAGGGAGGCAGTCTCCAAGACAAGACGGATGAGGATCTTTCTGAGCAGCCGGAGCTTTTCTGGCCGCCTGAAGAGAGGAAAAGAAGCAGCTTTGGGCGGAGGGG
>VYXB01010677.1:117760-181491 GCA_013397135.1 Pachyramphus minor
ACCTCCCCAGTTCTCATCAGAATCGAGTGGGGCTTTGGCAGAAGCCGTGTGGAATCTGACGGAGAGCTGGGCTTGGGCTGGCACTGTTTTGGGTAGCTGGGCTCAGTTGTCCTTGCCTCTCCAAATCCCCCTCAAATCCCTAATCCCTCCCATCCTCGAAGGCTGGAGTGTGCCAGCACCACTCACCCAGGGACCTTTTTCTCTGCAGTACTCCAGGTTTAAATAAATCCAGGTTTATCTGAGTCCTGTCTCCATCTGATCTCATCCCACCATTCCCTTCCATTCCTTATTGTGCAGAGAAAAATCACTAAGAATCAGCCCTGTGTGGATTAAAGCAGGAATGAAAGTGCTCTGAGACCCAGGTCAGGTCAAGCATTACTCAGAGGTGCTTTATACCAGCACAGAAAGCAGCAGCTTTCCTAAATTTATTATAAAGTGATAAATCTATTACAATTTGGTGGTAAAACTGCAAATCCCTTTTCTAATTGCTAGTCAGGGCAGGCAGGAATGGAGGAATAGCATTGAGAAATGCATCTTCCCACTGCATCACGACTTTCTGTAGGAAAAAATAACTATGGAGCAGCTGAGCAGTGTGTTACCGGCCTTTTAAAGAAGGTAGAAAGGGTTGAAAAGCAGAAAATGCAGTCTTTTGCCTTAATTTCTTCCACAAATCAGTTTGATTTGGGAAGGGTTTTATCTGGGACATTAATGTTTTAAAAGCTTTATATATTTATGAAGAGTGTTATTCACACCTACTATATAGATGTGCAAATTTTGTGTCGAGGCACAGATATAGAAAATACAGCGTAGTTATGTCTAGAAATGAAATTTAAATGCCACTGTTCTTAACAGGCTTCAAGAAAAAGGGAGCTATTTTAAAAATATAGTATAATCTCTATGTTAAGGGATCTAGAAAATTACCTGCCAGGCTGGGCAACTTGTTATACAGCCATTTAATGATTATATGATAATCAGATAGACCAGCCACAGGGATAGAGAATAAAAACATACAGAGACCTGATGCAAAAGCCCTTTTTTAAGCATTCAGCTCTGCATCCAAAAACTGTGTATTTCTGAAGCTTTGTTGGAATGGTCTGGAATAAAACCAGAGATTTAAAAATCAATATGGGTAGACGGTTCTACTTCCCCTCTTGCCTTAGGGAAAGGAAGAGCCCAGTGAAGGAATAAGTTAAGTTTTTAAGGAAGTCAGAGAAAAGGTTAGATTTTGAAACCCCAGGGCGCCTTCTCTGGGCTGATTTAGGGGAAAAAGCAGAGTTTCAGTTTTCCTGTTAGCACTCAGGGGGATGATTTTGCTGCTCAGCTGCCAGGACAGCATCTCTTCCACCTGAGAACTGTGCAAAATCCCTCCCGGCACGGCTGCCTAAGGTTGGAAGGGACCTTTGAAGCTCATCTAATCCAACTCTCTGCAATGAGAAGGGACATTTCCAACGAGATCAGGTTGCTTAAAGCCTCGTCCAACCAGTTGTTGAATGTTTTTAGGGATGGGGCATCCACCACCACTCTGGACAACCTGTGAGAGTGTTTTTCCACTCTCTTGCAAAAATCTTCTTCCTTATATCTAATTAAGGTTTAGGGGAAAGTGTCTGACCCTCTCAGGAGAGCCCAGTTCAGATGTTCCCAGCAGCGCAGCCACCACAGCCGAGCACACACGGGCTCTTACCTTCCACTCTGCTGCTCTGGCTTTCAACACGCAGAATTTACAGCAGCCCAGGGCTATTACATAACAAAAAGTCTGATTTCACCCCCACTAAACCCAGCCTGAAGGAGCTGCAGAGTCAGAGTCTGTCAAACCCACACAGGCTGTGTTTGTCTCCCAGCTCAGCAGTGCATCTCACAGAAAGAGGAAATGGTTTGGAGGCTGATACTCTTCTTCTTTTTGTTTTTTTTCTTGCAGATGAACCAAGTGTAAACTAAATGCTGACATGAAGGAGCAACAGGGAAGAAGTTTTGCACTGAGAGAAAGTTTAGCAGTGGCCAGGCAGTTCCCACGGATGCTCTTATGCAGCAGGAGATCAGCTGTGCTGCAGGAGATGAGGCTTTGTGTGTGAAATAGTTCTGCAGTGGTGCCTTTGGGTGTCCAAGCAGCTTCAGAGCCAGGCTGCAAATAGTCCTGAAACAACCCAGAACAACAACCCTGGAACTAATCCCCAGAACTGGGGTTAATTCTGGAACCACCAGCACAGAGATTTTTCTCTTGCAAAAGAACCAGGTGATTCCTACAAGGTAGCTGAGCAGAGATTTTAGGTTAAACCTTGTGGCTTGAGAGCATGATTGAGAAAATAATGTCATCTTAATCCAGAGCTCCCCAAAATTGGTCCTGACATCAGGGTTTGGTCTGGGGGATTAGAGCAGACCTGAGTCTTCTGGCTCTGGACAGCAAACACAAACCCACATGGAGCACTTCAGTTCTCCCAGATTTCCAGTCCTGTTCATTTTACAAAGTTTGCTCTAGGAAAAGAGTAGGACACTGAGCAGCAGCATCCCAAGGCAGTCCCAGAGCAGCCCTCCTGGGGTGGTTCCCATTACCTGCATGATGGAGCAGGGAAAGGAGCTCATCACAGCACCCACCTCCGGCAGCTGCCCAACCTTCATTATTTATCAGCTAACACAGACAATTGTCTCCTCGTAGATCAGCCTAATGGGATTTTCCAAGCAGAAAACCACCAAGGAAGGGAACAGAGCAAAGGAGAGGAGATACCCACGCCTCCCATGATGGGGGGAACCATCAAGGCAGCAATGTTGTCTCTCCAGCTGCAAAGGGAAAGCCAGAGAAGTAATCACTCGAGCTCACCAGGAGGGTTTTCTGGAGTCATAGTTATCTCCCTACAGCTTCAGGAACAAGTAATTTATGCTCCACTGCAAGTCTTAAAGAAAATCTGCCAGCAGCCATTAACTCTGATACAGCTCCCCCCTGGCTCAGCCAGCTATAGCTTAGGAACGACCTACTCAAAGCATTTCCAAGGGATGCAGCGTATATTTAAAATGAAATCCAGGGAATATGCTGCCCTAACAGCTCCAGCAGCAGCTAGAGGCAGAAAGGAACATCCAGCTGGCTCAACTCTGTCAGCAAACATCTACAGCTGAAGGTATGTGATCTGCTCCAACCACTGAAACATCAGAAAAAAAAATAATAATGGTGCAGCAAAAGCAAAAGCATTTCCTTTCTCTCTGCTCCTAATTAGCCTCATTAGCCACAACAGGGTGCATGATGCTGAATTTATAGGGTCTGTGGTCAAGTAAGTATGTTGGAGAGGTGTCTATATAAAGGTGAGGCTTGCTTGCTATGTAAAGAGGGGAAATGGGGTTAAGAAATCTTATTTTGGGGGCAGAGATAGTTCTGCTGTAGACACTAGGAATAATGCTCTTTATTCACTATGACTTCTATAGGTAACAGTACAGGAATATAAGATATACCTGGAAAAAATTTCTAGCAGAACTACAGCAGAGAGTTATGATTGCTGGGAGGAGTTTGCACTCCAGGCAGAAAATTAGTGAGACCTGAAAGTTATCCCAGATCTGGGAGGGTTTTTGCTGGAAAACCATCAAAGCCCAGGTTCCTCCAGGAACCTGATGGTTGGGGTGTCTTTGACTGTTCTCTGTGATAGAAAATGGCAGCAGGCACAGGTGTGGGAGTTACCCTCAGATAACTCCTGTTTGGCATGACCTGAGCTGAGGAATAAGCTTGGGGTGGGGAAAAAGGGGCTCTGGAAATGTGAGCGTATTTCTCCCAGGTCCCTGCTGGGATCTACCCTGAGGATGGATCTGCCAGCCTCGAGTAGTGCCTCAGTCAGGACACAGACCAAGCTGTATCAGGAAGGTTTTCTCAGCCCTGCCAGAGCTGCAGAGTTTCCCAGAGTGCTGGGCTCAGCTGCTCAGCAGCTGCAGTGACTCGCGCTAAAAAAACAAGCTGTTTTGTACCTCTCACACGCAGCCAAACCCCCCTGGTTGGGAAAAGGAGCGCTCTGGGCTGTGCCCGAGGTCCCTCCACCGCTGAGAGAGAGAAAAGGCGCTGCTTTTCTGTGCTTGCAGCAGCGGTGTTTTATTTTCAGGGAGTCTGCAAGGCAAAAGGCAGCACGTTGTGCGCAGCCACTGGGTGGCAATCGCCATCCGGCTGCAGCGCCGAGCCAGCACCCGCGGGACCCGCTGAGCATCCCTCCCCTTCACCCCACATGCAAATGCGGGAACATCTGGCAACAAGGACTTATAAAGATAGCCCTCAGCTAAGCAAATACAGGAACAGGGTCTCAACCAAGCTGTCATGTAGTCAAAGCTTTTTTTTTTTTTTTTTTTTTTAATGATTCGTTTCTTTCAATGCTCATTTGCCTGTTGTTGTTCGCCCTGCTGCATCTTGCTCTGTTTTATCACTGTCTGCAAGGGCTGTGCAGAGCCTGGGCTGACACAGAGGCAGTGTCATGGAATCATGGACTAGTTTGGGTTGGAAGGGACTCCAAACATCATCTTCTTCCAAACCCTGACATGGACAGGGGCATCTTCCGCTGGACCGGGTTGCTCCAAGCCCTGGAGCTGTCCCCATCCTTCTGGGGAAAAGTGCCCCTTGGACAAGGAATACTGCCATTTGAAGGGTCAGAATTATCCTTAAAACTTCTAGTTTGGTCTCCTTGGCTGCTCTGAGCTGAGTGTCCTTTGCACTGGGCTGTTCCCAGACCTGGGGTTTGCCAGCATCTTGAGGGCGCACAGGCAATACTGGAGGGTTCCTCTGAAATGCAGTCAAGGTGTTTGTGCAACTCCTTCTCACTCTCTGCAAGCTGATTTGGGGTTACGACTGAAGGGTTGGGGAGGAAACCTGTGGTCTGGGAGCCTGGAGCCTGCTTAGGGTGGGAGCTGGAGGTGGGTTCACTGTGCCTCTGCCAGAGGCTTCCTTTGTAGCCTCAGGTGAATCTCTCTGTGTCACCTGGCCCTTGTTCACAGCCAGTGCAGTGGTGACATCAGCACTACTCTGCCCTGAGGAGGTATTATGAGGACAAGGGATAAACTGAAATTCCCACAGTACTTTCAGAAAGTCTTTTAGCTTATACTGCAGAACAGCCCAGCTTAGACCCAAACTGCTGATGATTCAAGCCTAGTGCAGCAACCACCAAACCACTGCACAGACCTGGGTTGGCTCTACCCAGGTTCCCCACTGCTTCTTCCAGAGCTGCTTCACCACCAATGTTACCCTGAACCACATCAGTAACAAACCTTCAAACACCACCTTCAGCCCCACCTCACAAAAATGCTTTACCCAGACCTCAGCTCGTGCAGTTCACGCTGGTTTCAGAGAGCCCCACGAAGTTGAGTTGGTGGCCATGGAGGAGACCAACGCCCTGGAGCAGCCGTTCTTCCCTGATATGTGCACAGCCACCTCTTCCCCCTCTCCCCAAACCACTGCCTGTTGGGAAGGAGGGGATGGGGGAGCATCACTCCCGTGCCAATGAGTAAGACGCTGTGGTTCCCCTCTGGTTTTGTGGGACCCAGCGCCATGGCTTGCGATGCTGCGATAGGTCCCGGGACTCACCGCTGCGGTCACCACTCAAGAAATAACTGCAGTGGGGACAGGCAGAGGGATTGCAGCGGGTGGTGGAGTGAGAAGAACCAGGGAACTGCTACCGTGGGAGAGTAAAAGGTACCTGGGACTGGGGCATGAGCAGAGGAAGGAGCATGACGGAAAGGGAGAGGTGGGGTGATGGTGCAGGACTATCTCCAACGTCATAGGTGCTTATCCAAAATGAGGTGCTTGCAGGAAAGGGAGGCCAGGAAGGATGGGTGGATGAGAGGAGAAATGGGGAGGAAAGTTGAAGAAAGGGTGGAGCAGAGCAGGGTGCAGTGTCTGCATGATAACCTGCAAGGCACATCTCCCTGGGCTTGGATGGACCAGCCAAAGGAGCCAACAATTGACTTGATGCTGCCAGGAGCATCCAGTGAGAGGAGACCAACACCCAATCTTGGTTGAAGGAAGGAACCAGAGGCTGCCAGACTCACTTCTTCTGGGAGGTGGTTAATGCAAACATCCCTCAGCATGGTAGCCAGACCACTACCTCCTTCTGCAGGCAGTTGGATTCCTCCTCCAGAAGAGACACTCCGGGTCACAGATGGGCCTGTTGCCACCTTGAGCACACAAGGCGAGGCAGATGTTTGCCATCAGCTCAGGAATGAGAGCCCATTTCCAACTCCAAGAACAACATTAACTGTATACCTATCTTGGCTATTATTGGATGAAGGCAACAAGTGAAGAATTTGCATGGCGTGGCCTTCCCAGAAGGAATGAATCTGATAGCTCCTCTCTCCTGGGCACAAATACCCTCGTTCCAAATACCCTAATTCAGCTGTCACATTTCTCATGCTAACCATTAAATAGGAAAATGCCTTCACAGTTTACAAGAACTTTGCTTGTTGCCAACATCTGTTCCCAAAGTACGGCTGCCAAGTTTCCAGGAAACCCTCTCAGCCTTTTTTACCATGTTTACCAAATGTTGCAACTCAGTGCTGGTGGCACATTTTAGGCGACTGTCTCAGGAGATTAAGGGCCTGGTTTTAACCACACAAATGGACTAAGAAGGGCTGGGTGGAAGAGATGTTCAGGCATGAAAGGACTTTGTTCTGTTGGTTTTCAGACATGGATACACAGATACTAAACCAAAACAAACTGTTGCTTGGGCTCTCCCAACTCAGAAGGCCACCGGGCTGACAGAGTGTGATTGCAACTCTGTTTCCTGGCCAAGCTGGTCGTCAGAACCTTCCAGATCATCTCCAGATATTACCCTAGGTAACATCAGCTGGTCATGGCTGCAGAGATAGGTTCACAGGAGGTGGTTAGAATTCTGGTTCTTAGCAAACCAGCTCCTTTCTGTTAGCCTCCAGGAGACGTTACCTTGGTTGACATCAGCTGTTTGTGGCTGCAGAGATGTTTTATGGGAACCAGGAGCTCTGTGCGGCTGTGCCCATGTGGAAGTGAGGGCCCTGCTGCAGTTTCATGCAGGTGGAACCAAAAACAACAGGAGGCACCAACACCGAAAGTCCTGTCTTGGTTTCAATGGTGAACCACATGGTTTTGTTGTATTGTTTTAGTTCTCGGCCCAAAAATTGCTCCGATCTGGTTATTTCCCCCGAAACCGCTGCAAATCAGCGCCCAGCCAATTGGAGCAGGGCTCCTCGCCCAATATTCCGCTTTTCCCTTTTATGGTCACAATCTGGTCTCTCCAAAGATAAAAAAAGGTAAGTCCGAACCACACCAAGATGCGGTCGGTTGGTTCCACATGACAGGTTGTCCCGTGACCTGCTCCCATCAACCCACCGCAGGGCCAGAAAAGGGGAAAAAACTCCTCGGGCAGAAGGCGACGGCGCTTGTGGGCTCAAAAAAATGGAGTTACCAGTAGGCATCGGTGGCTGTGCTGTCAGATACCCTGACCACCCTTGCTAATGAAAAGCAACTAATTGGGGCCCAGGAAAACAGCACTGGGTACCATGACTGAAACTGGTTGTTGTTCTGGGAAGGTTTCTGAGGCTTGGCCTTGAGTTGGACCCTTGTTGCTCTTGTTGCCCAACTGATATGGAAGAATGTTAACACAGAGAGCTCAATCCAATTCAGGAAAGGTTTTGCTCCTCCCACCTTTAATCATGGGAGCTGACAGAGCCTGATTTCTGGTCATGGGTTCACACACTGATGGTGTTTACAGCCCTCAGCCTCAAAGGCCTTCAGATTGCAACACCTCAAGCCCACACAGATCAATTCATGATCAAGCCCTGATCTGAGGCTTGTCTGCAAATTCACACAGCAGGTCCTGGCTGGATACAACATAGGTCAAATCCCACCACCAAGTGCCAACCCCAACCTGCCCAGAATTGAAGATGTTTGGATCTTCAGGTGTTTTTTATGAGCTCTTCCTGGTTCCCAGCCAAGTAATTACACATCAGTCTTCACTCACCTCATCCTGCACTCAACAGGAGACAGATAAGGCAGATAACTAAGGAGCCATAAAGGAAACAACTTTCCTGCTCTGACCTTGAGTAGCCTTTGTGGGAAGCCTTTAGGGAGCACTAGGTTTTGTTCTCACCAGAGACAGAATTTGCAATTAAGGGGTCTTTTCAGTCAGGACAAGCTAGAGCAAGCAGTTGTGAAGGATCAGGGCCCCAACCCTGCTCTCTGACCAGTGCAACTCCACCAGATCTTGATGTGGGTGCATCTCCATCCACCCACCGTTACTCACCGTGCAGCTGCATCCTCTTGCCCTTCAAAAAATGCAGAATATTTCACAAGCAGAATCTCTCATCTGAATTTGTTACTCCCTTAATTCCAATCTCAGACAGAAAAAGAAACAAATTCCTGGAAGAGGAAAAGCACCCTTAGAGCAACATTTGGCTGCCGCCTCGGCCGATCCTTAGTCTGGGGCAGCCCTGTAAGACAAATAAATAAACTCCCAGGGAACATGTTTATTCCCAGCACCCCAATGTATTTCCTCATACTGATCATGTTTAACACTCCTCTCCTGGCATGAGTGCGTTCAAGTGTTTGGTTAGAAGGCGGATTCCTCTGCCAAGAGGGAATAAAAGACGTGGCATTGCTTACAGAGGATTTCATGAGTTGTGCCAGGCCCAGGCTGAGCCTTGTCACCTAAAAGCACTGTAACCAAGGTAGGAAATCTGGTATTAATGAGCAGGGCAGCAGCCTCTGAGTTTCATCAGCCCTTCTAGGGCAGCACAGTCACCCCAAAGCAGCAAAGGAGATCTCATTTCTCTCATGTGCTGCTTCTGACAGCCCCATCATGTAAAATTAGAACATGGCAAGTTTCAGGAACAAATTCTCAAATGTGCTTCAGTTGCAAGAAGCAGAAGAAATTAGTACCATGGGGAAAATTTCCTCCCAGGCTGAAACTCTTGTCTTGACAAATGAAGAGAGAAATGCCCTGCCGAGTCACGGGCATAGAGAGTGGGGAAGGACGGAGGAGGCCAAACATTCAGTCTCCAAAATTCTTGACTCAGACTTTCATGGCTGTTTATACCAGGAGTGCAACCGCTTGTGCCGTTTCGACTTGCTAATTTCTGCAGAACCACTCATTAAAGAGATGCAGCGACAGGAGAGGCAGGAACAGAAGGAGCATTTCTGGGCATCCAAATCAGCCCCAAGACTCGTCTGAAAAGCCTGTGTAATGTCGCTGTATAAATTCATGAGCCGCTTCCTCTGGGGAGCTGGGCTTTAGTGCCAAAAGATATTGCAGAATTACAGCAATCAGAAAACAATAAAGAGCTTGGGAAAACGCTGATGAGAGAAACTGGAGAAATTAGGGTAGTTAGAAAGACAAATGAGAAGGAATAAAATCCAGGTATTAAATAATTGGTGGGAGGCAGGAGGTAGATTAAGAGCTGTTTTCATGGCTTGTACTCCAAGCACAAGGAGCCATTAGATGAAAGGAGTAGATGGGAAATTAAACCCTCCCTCAAAGGGCAGCACTTTCACTTGGCAGAGGTAATTAGACCTGGGAGCTCACTGCCACGCTGTCAGCTGAAGCCACCATCTGAAGAGGTTCCTGAGCAACAAGAATTCCATGTGCTATCCCGCAAACAGTAACAAAAGAGCGCTGAAAGGGCTTTCAGACACCCAGTCTGACCCCACCCCTCTTGCTGTTTTCCTTTGAGCATCTGGAGGGAAGCAGCCACTGGACCACAAGGCTGAGGCAAGAAGTCTGATGAAGTCTTGACATTAGCAAAGACCTCAACCAGGGACTGCTGACACCCTCATGAGCCTTTCCTCACAGCCTTGACCCACTGTATCCTGGTTATATTTCAAATCAACCTTATTATTCATCCCTATGGATGACCTTAGCTCGACAGATTTCTGGGAATCCAGTGCTGTGACAGCTCATTAATGTTTAACTCCAGATGGAGGGGTGCTGTTATCAGGGCACAGGAGAGGTGATATTCCCTCTGAGCCTTGATAAGAGACATCACATCCCACCACTAGGGATTAAATAATCAAGGGTTAAATAATCAAGGGTTAAATAACAGCAACATACTGTAGCTGATGGAGGCTTATGGCCTGAGTTGCACACTCCTTGCCCTATATTAATATAATCCTATAAAACAAATCATATTCAAGAAGCAAAGTGATGGTACCTTATTGCAGAGCTGGTTTAACAAGACTGCAGGGAAGCACAGGTGGTTTCTCACCGTTTTATGATGAACCGTACAATACTTATTAATTTTTTCCCTGTAAGTCTCCAGCTCCTGGAGTTCTGTCATTACATCAGAACATCATTGTTCCTTTTTTTGAAAAACAAGAACTGCCAAGACTCTCCGAATGGAGGGACAAGACACATAAGGGTATTTTTGTAAAGATTTTAACCCAAGTTTCCTGGATTCTCTGGGGGCTGACTTGTGCTGTTATGGAACATTTTGGTTTTTTGCGTAATTACTGACCTTGGCAAAAGCAGGATGACATGGTGGCCAGCAAGATAAAATAACTGGGATGATTAATCCTGCCTCTTTAATTCAGCCGAAATTTTTTAAACTGCTTGACCTCTGGAAGGCAAGAGCTCGAAAGTGAAAATAAAAGACAGGACAAAGGTCACTTATTCGATGCTGGGAGGGGCAGAATGTGCTTGGCTTTCAAAAATACTCTCCCAGAAGTTTTATGAATGGTTTGTCAGATTTCTCAGTGACTCCCACGTCCCCAAACAGCCTCCAGCGGCTGGGACTGGTCCAGATCCACCCACAGGGATCCCAAACTGGGAAAGACAGTTCAGGGGTGCCCCCATCCCTGCAGTGCAGGTTGAAAATGAGATTTGCTCTCCATTTCACTGCAAAACTTCCAGGTGAACAAGTATCTCTAAGGGAAGAAAGGGATGTCTGCAACCCTCCACTTTCCAGTCTTCCTACCTCTCCCAGAGTCAGGAGCTGACATTTGAAGTAGAACAGCCCAAACACTGAGGACCTTGACATTCAAAGCTGCACTGCAGATGTCCTTCTCTAAACAGTATTTTTAGTTCAGAAGCAGCGAATCTGTTTCTTCCTCCTTTCCTATAAGTTTAGAAAAAACTTAAAATTCCTGGAATCTCAGGTCCTGGTTCATTTAAGTGACTCGCTGGAAAAAACATTGAAAAAAGGCCGCAGCTGCTTTGCAAGAAGCCATGAACTACAGTTTGAAAATCCCATCTTGTTTTGAGTTTCTCTCCTTCTGGTCTCATCAGCTTGCATTAACACTAAAGACCAAATTTGTAGCAGCCACAAATACCTAGAATTTAGGATCTAATTTTCTCCTCTCTTACTCCCCTCTCTCCAATCAGCAAAATGTTTTCCCCCAGGCTAGGAAAAAACGTCACACTGTACATGGCTTCTATCGCAGCCTAGCAGGTTTGGGGGACAAAGGATACAGGTGAAACAAGGATTTTTGTGGGGGATGATACTTTTTCTTAGCTCACAACCCATGGAAAAAAAACACAAGCATCTATAGATATGCCTGATGATAGTCCCAACATCTGATCCATCTCCTGGAGGTGCCACCGGGGCTGGCTTGGAGATAAGTTTGTGTGTGGGATGTGCTTGTCTGTCACCCGGGCTGGAGTGGGGCCACCTGACAGAAGCTTTGCCTTCATCTTCTGTGGATTTTTCCTGTTGTTTGGAAGGTTTTAGACAGAAATAGTGTTTCCCCAAGTTAAAAAGAGCCTTTAAAAGTCTAATGATCTTATTTCAGGGCGCCTGTAAGGAGTGGCTACAAAAGCTGCAGTGCAGCAGGGACACATCCTTCCCCCAAATGGCTTGGGTCAGCAAGTGGAAATACCAATAAATCAAGGGGGAAAGGAGAAATTTATGGGAATGGGAGACCCTAAAACTGTCACCCACCTTGGCGCAGCTGTGCTCAGTGAGTGACTATTCAGCAAGGTGCTCAAGATCTGTTCAGTTTTGAATTAATTGGCCCTGCTCCTTTTTTGAGCATCTTTTGACAGGAAACAGAGATATTCCTTCCGATTCCCTTCCCTGATGCTCTTGAGTGGGATTTGGTGTGGCATTTTGCAGGTTTGCTCATTCCTTTCGCGGGACCATCACCCAGGCGAAGCCCCTGAGCAGGACAGAGGCCGAGCGGAGCCGTTTGCGCTCTTGCAAAGGACCTTCACGCCTCGGTGGTGCTGTGTTTCCTTTTCTGGGAGGGCAGGGGAGCGGGGCAGAGCCGATGCCAAGAGCACACAAATGGTATTTATTGCACAACGCCGGGACAACGCCGCTTCCAACCGTCAGGGCTGCGAGAGGCGGCAGCGGCGGCGGGAGGGCAGGACGTGCAAGGCGATGCCTTTCGCGGCCCCCAGGGTCTTTTTATACTTTTAGAGAAGTTGGGCTCATCCTAAGTTCCTCTCCCACAGATTGTTCCTGTTGTTGTTGCTGCTCCAACCCCGCAGATCATGTGGCTCGGTGTGACCTGGACACAGCAGAGCCGGACGCTGGGAGCTCCGGGTGCCTCCCCACGCTGCGGGACAGTAGGGACACCGGGGGCAGAGGTCCCTTTGGCTCCAGCAGCTGGGTGCTTTTGGCTGTTCACCATCCTTCTCACTGTCAGTCCATCCCTTTAGGGAACTTGGTCCCTCTTCGACTTCCTAAAAAAGCAGCACTCTCTGTTCCTCTGCCACCTACCTTGGCAGCTCTGCTAGGGAGCAAATCTGGCTCCAGGACCCCAAAACACTGTGCCCAGGCAGAGAGAAGGGATTTCCTTTTTTTGGGAGCATCCCTTAAACACACTTGGCACAAAGGACAAAGTTCTGTGTGAAGGTGAAGCTTTCTCACCCAGCCACTGTGTATCTTTTAGATTTTATCTCCACACCGTGGCTGGGTTCAAATTCCCTGTTGTTTGCATGCAATAAACCATCATTTAGTTGTGGAACCGGGTTTACCTGAGAGCTCAGGCAGGAAACTGAGCTGCAGCTCTGCTTTAATGCTCACCTGTGACACGGCCACCCAGCCAAAGTCATCCCTCTTGGTCGCAGGGGTTGCGGGGTGGCAAGGACACAAGCTGGGAGCAGAAGAGAGAGCACCCATAGAAGCACAGAATGTGTCGAGTTCAAAGGGACCCACAAGGATCACCGAGTCCAGCTCCTGACTTTGCACAGGACAAGCCCAAGAGTCACATCCTGTGCCTGAGAGCATTGTCCAAACCAATGTCCTTGCTCCCAGGGACATACCCAGAACCAGGCAGGCACACAGAGCGTTAAAACCTGGCACCAGGAGAGTCAGAGGCTGTGAAACAGGTGATTAAGCAGTCAGTGAGCAGTTCCTTGGGATGGGTCTGTGGCAGCAGTTCCCCACAGTGCCCCTTTTGGGGCTGCTGGGGTCAGATGGGCACTCAGATGCTTCCTCTGAGGTTGCCGGGCTGGTGGGCAGAGATCCCCTTGCCTCCTGCCAACTCCCAGGAGCAAGGAGTGGATTTTAGTGTTAAAATCTACTTTTCTAAGAGAAAAACCCCAAAGAGGAAAGAACCCACTTGGCAGTGGAGCATCCACTCAGCCTCTGAGGAGACATATCCAAGTCCACGTCCTACAGACACAGGTGCAAACCAACCCAGTCCAGGGAATATTTTAAATTATCCATGCCAGTGACTAGTTTCTCAGTTCACTGTGTTGATTGACAGCACAGTTCCTGCTGCAAACCCTGCCTGGAGGGAGCAAAAGAGCAAACTTGGTTATATAAGAAACAGGATGAACAATAATACAGAGACTCTGACCGTGCTGTTACATTTATGGCTGGAACACGTGGAGAAGGAGATTGAGGTGTGCTGGGAGGAGGGAGAGAGCAGGGACAGAGCCAAAACAGCCCTAAACCAAGCCAAAACTGCATCAAGAGGTGGTGGAGGCTGGTTTTTTCCTCCTCCCAGCCCCCAAATGAGCTATAGGAGGTGGTGATGGAAATATTCTTGCACAACGTGAGCTCCAGCTCTGCTCCTGATGCTGCAGAAGGCAGAAGACATCAAAAGCCCCAGCCAGGATTGTCACTTATCTCACCAGCAGGTTTGGTAAAGCTGTGTAAATTTATGACAGCAAAAAGAAATCTTGGAAAAGTCATAAAATCAGAAGTTTCAGGGTTTGGAACAAGAAGCAGGGAAAGCTCCCAGGGGACTGGTCTCTCCACTGAGCCCTTAAGGTCTCTCCCTGAGCATGAAGAAAGCATGTTCCAAAAGCCCAATGGAGTTGCCTCCCAGGCTGGCAGAGCCCTCTTTTTCCAGGCTTCAGCTCTACTTTCTCTACCTTTCCCCCAGTAAAACACACGGTTCCCATCTGATTTTTGAAGGATGTCCAGCCCTTCCAATGGTGAAAGAGTAGCAACAATTTGGGGAAGTGGTTTTCCACAGCCCCAAAACTTTCTCTGGAGAGAGGAGCACCCTAAGGCAGAGCACCCGTGGACAATCAGTGAGGCTGGATTCAGCCACTGAAGCTCTGCCTGCAGTGGGATGGAGGAGGAAGGTTTCTCTATTCCCACTTTTCCACCCTGGTAGAGATGTGAGATCTCACTGGAGAGCATCTCCCATCACATTCCCAGGCAGAAAGATGGGGCTGGAGCCGGGGAGCAGGCGGCATCCTCTCCACTAATTGGGGTTGATACGCAATTTCAGGCTCCTCCATCACTCAGGGCCATGGAAAATCCCACCTGCTCATGTTTATATACATTTTTAATTTTTTTTCCCTCTAACAACTTAGCATGTGGTTTTCCCAGTGACTCAGTACAGGCTCTGAGCAGCTCTGTCAGCAGAGCCAAGCTCATGTTGGACTCTGTTCTCAGTCAATCAGCTCTAATTAACGCTGACTCTAATGGTTCTTGATGGCTGTGGATTCTTCCTGTTCATACAGAATATTTCCACTGTTCACTTTCCAGGCTGTGGTTGCTATTTCTAGCAAGATATTTTCCCCCATGATCCTCATATACTTTTTCCAGAAGGATTTGAAGCTCCTGATTTCAAAGATTGCCCTTGTTTGCTCAAAAGTCACTTTTTTTGAGATGTGCTGTTATATTTATTACAAGCAGAAATGCACTATTTTTTCAATTTAACTACTAAGAATAAGCAGCTAAAAAAGAAATCAACACACTGAACAAGTCACTCTGATCTTAGCTCTGTGTTTTAGCAACATCAGGACATTTGCATTTTGTTAAGATGTGAGAAAAAGTTGCAGCAGTAAAATAATTCCCAGGCTCCCTATAGTGTCCTGAGTACAAACATTCCCACTTTAAATGATACAGAGGGTTGTTTTGGGGGTGGAATTTAAAAGAACCCACAAAGAGAAATGTTTTCAGCCCCTGGAAGTGCCGAGGAAATATTGGATACACGCAGAGGGAGCGGTTTGGCTGGGGAAGTGCACAGCATCAGGGAATGTGGGATTCATGGCAGACGTCAAGGAATGCACAATGGGTTGTCCATAAACCTTAATGGTTCATATAAATAGATGAAACACCACTGGATTTGTTATTGGTGAGCTTAATCTTGTCTTGAGGAGCACTTGGTGTTTGCAGAAGGTTTATGAGTATTGCTGATCAGAGGGTGGATGAATTAACATAACCTGGAACAGGAGTTAGTATTAACTCATGGAATCACAGAACCCCAGAATGGTTTGGGTGGGAAGGGACTTTAAAGATCATTACATTCCACCCCCTGCCACAGGCAGGAATACCTTTCTGATTGATGCTGTGCTGGATCTATGACCCCACCACAGAGTAGGGCAGGTCCCAGGGCAGGACCGACAGACAGGTCGTGATGGTGCAAAACCACCAAGTGTGGGGAGCAGCACAATGTTCCACTGAACCTCCTGGAGTGAGGCCAGAGGAGGCCAAAAAGCTGGTTAGAGGTATGGAGCACCTCTGCTACAAGGAAATGCTGAGAGAACTGGGATTGTTCAGCCTGGAGAAGAGAAACTTTGGGATGATCGAACTGTGGCCTTCCTGTACCTGAAGGGATCACACAAAAGACACAGAGACACACTATTTACGAGAGTCTGGAATGACAGGAGAGGGGGGAATGGCTTCAAACTGTCAGAGGGCAGGGTTAGATGGAATATTAGGAAGAAATTCTTCCCTGTGAGGGTGGGGAGGCCCTGGCAGAGGTTACCCAGAGAAGCTGTGGCTGCCCCATCCCTGGAAGTGTTCAAAACCAGGTTGTAGGGGGCTTGGAGCAACCTGGGCTAGTGGAAGGTGTCCCTGCCCATGGCAGGGGGTGGAAGGAGATGAGCTTTATGGTCCCTTCCAACTCAAACTGTTCTGGGATTCCATGATCCAGCATCAGGGATGGACACAGTGCTCCCCTGGCTGCATCTCATCTCCAAAATGCTCTCACACCACTCTCTTCAGCAAAAAGCCACACCAAAGAAAACCCATCGTTTCAGTAGCACTTTGTGCCAAATAACCCCCCACCCTCACCACAGCCCTGAGCAGCCCTCACCTGTGTCCCAGGCAGGAAATCAGTCGGAAAATGAAAATTAAGTTTCCCTAACCAGCAAAAATACTGTGGTGATGCTGGTTATTTTAGGTGCCAGCTCCAGCCAAGCAGAACCAGGACTGGGCTGTCCCCACCTTCGAGCAGCACCCGCTGTTCTCTCACCCCTCTCTAGCGTGGTTCCTGCCATCACCCAGCCCCAGCGAGGGCTGGGATGGTTTTTGCAACTCATCCTGAGCCAGGCAGGATGAGAGAAGGGCCAACATCACACTCAAACCCCCCACAAGACCCAAGACTGTGGCCCCAACTCCCCCTCAGCACCCACCAGGAAGGACGTGGGGTGATCAGTGCAAGGTGCTGCATGGGAGTGCAGACAGAAAAGGGGTTTATTTTCTTACAAACTCCATTATCTCAACTAAAAGCTCTTTCTTTTTTCTCCCACTGTGGCTTCTCACATGCAAGAAGCCCTTTCTTGGGGAAAGCAGTGGTTCTGGGGGGATTTTGCTGGGTGGGTGACCGGTACCAAGCTCTCCCCACAAAGGGATGGAATGGGGAAATGCTCCTGAGGTGCTGCACTGAAAGGTTAAGCTGTTTTTTTTAATACTTTTAATTTTCTTTTCAGTTTTGCACTACCTTGTTGCTTCGTGGGAACTTGTGGGAGCCTTTCAGCACAGAGCATTTTCATTAAGGAACAAGAATCCTGTTTTTTTACAGACCTTCCTCATCACCAAAACCCAAAGGGAAGAAAGAACATTATTACCCAGAAGACAACAAAAGCAGGTCTTCTTAAGTACGTGTTTTGCATCTTTTTGCCCCTTGCAAAGGCTGCAAACAGCAGGGACAAGCCCCTGGATCCTTTGCACAAGGATGGAGTGAGGTTGTGATGCTCCAGTCCCAGAGCCTGGCTGGGTTGTGCTGCCCAGAGCAACATCTTCAGCTCCATTTGGGCCAGAAAATGAGATTTTGTAGATGAGAAAAGACCCACAATCTCTGTAACCACCCCTGCAACACACTTGACGTTTCCTAATTGCCTTTTTGCAGGGGTTATTATTGAGTAATGCCTATTTTGTTGAAAAATTGCACCATAAACAGCCAATGGGGAAGGAAATAAATAATTGCTAATAAATGTCAAAGTAGATTAGCAAAGCAGAAAGGCCAAGAAAGAGCAACTTTTTTCCTTTTTCTTATTTTTTTTTGGCTTGGAAAATAACTGCAGGCTCCTGGCAAGGATTGTCTTTAATGAAAACTATTCCAGTGCCTTGCAGGGGAGTTAATGCTTTGTCATTTCCTCAGCCTGGGTTAAAATGCTGTCTGACTCCTCCACAGCCTGCAGCAAGCCTGGAAAACAGCCTTTTCTTCTGTGAAACAAGGAAAAGATATAAAAAATTGATGGATTTCTTCTGAGCACACTGGGAGCACAGAATATTAGATGCAAGTGTTGGGAAAATTGGGAAATTTGGGGAGCTTATTATATCTCCAGGGTCTGAAATTACATAGGATAATGTGCATCTCACTGATACCTTGCAAAATGTGTGCTTCCAGGTCCATTCAAATCAAAGCAAAGATGGGGAAAATAGAATTTAGAGTCTTAAATGAAGTGTAAACCCAGATATAAATTAAGATTGAAATAAGAGAAAGTGAAATAATAAGGTGACAATGTTGTTACTTTACAGACAGTGGCTTTTTGGGAGTTTTCTGTCACTGAGTCCCAGCCTGGCCCTTTCTGGAAGGAGACACAAGGTTTGCTTTGGCCAACACAACCCTTTGATTTAAAGACTCATTAATGTCTCTGCAAAGCTGTGCCTTCCTGGCTGGCTGCTGAGAGCCATAAAAGTGACTTACGGAGAAGGGAAAAAGGGAAAAGCAGAGGAGAACCCCCACTCAGCTCTGCCCATGGACCAGCACCACCCTGCTCCCCGTTCCAGGGTGTTACCCTTCCCCTGGCAGAGCTGGTGCCTCTGGTTGCTGCAACAACCTCAGCTTTCAAAGTTCAAAAACCTGCTTTTTTTTTTTTTTTTTTTTTTTACCAGTGAGGAAAGAAATGGCCCAACATGAGCTACTTCAGCACAAATCCCAGGCAATCCTTTCTCCTTTTCATTTTCCCCCTCTTTACTCAGCATAAACCCATATTTCCTTGCTCTTGTACACAAGAAATAAAAACCTCAAGAGCATAGAGGATGCTGAAATGAATTGCTAAGCCCTCTCTTATTCCTCGTGGCTCCCCTAACTACTGCCAGCTCAACTTGTGGTTGAGATTACAGCGATAAATCACAAGCTTCTCTTTGAAATAACAGCTCTGATTTCACCCAGTGTGAGGAAGGAGAAGGACCGGCGGGTTGTGCAAGGTGGGGGGACGGGGATGTGACGGGTTCCTCTGGGCTTGGTGGTGTGTTGGGAGGTCCCAAACTGGACTGCACACCTTCAGGCACGTCCCCAGCTCATGGGTCATGGCTGGAAACATCAGAGAGAGATTTCCCCCAGCTCCAGCTGCCGTCCTTGTATAGGGATTGAAGGTTTGAGCATCATCTTGGGCAGGATGGGGCTCAGCCAGTGTGTGCATTTACACTGGGATGTTGGGCTGGATGCAAAACTGGCCCCTCTGGATAAGGCAAAGGTGACAAACCCCCAGATTTTCATCCCCAAACCAAGACCTGTGGGTAGAGCACAAGTTTAGCTCCTTTAGTCCCCAAAAAGGCAGCTCCTTGCAAGGGTGGTGACCCCAAATAGCAAACAAGGGTGATGCACAGAGGTGATGGTGATACCCCTCTAAATCCATGCACAAGAACCACCAGGCTCCCACATTTCTCCTGCTGAGTCCCTGCAAACAGAAAGAAGCCCTAACATACCCTCAACTCTTCTGCTAACCAGGACTGAGTTTCAACTTATGTTTTGGGATCTTCAGAAACTCGCACCACCCCCCCTATTTTTAGCCCGTCCTCTCAGTCCCAGCTGTTCTGGCTGTGAGACCCTCACAGGACACTTGTGGTCAGGCAGTATTTTAGGTATTTTTAGCCATGTCCATCTGTGATGGGCCAGTCTGGAGGACTGAAGGAACGTGTGGTTTGAGCATCTGCAAGTGAGACCGGCCAGGCAGGAGGAGAAGAAACGGCTTCAAGGGCTTTTTGGTCAAGGCCAGCAGAAAATGTGGAAGTGGCTCCACAATCCTGGGGCCAGGGAGGGTTAAATAAAGAAAAGAGCTGCCATGACCTGTGTGCCTTTTGGGTGCAACTGAGGCCAAGCTCAGCAGCAGGATGTGGCTGTGCAGGAGGGGGAGCAGGAAAGCAGCCCCGAGCCCAAACCCACCTGTGCAAAGCCCTAGCAGGGCAGAGGGTGAGGATAAGAGGAGCTTCTCCTCTTCTATATCACCCACATGTCCCATCCTGCACCTCCTGGCTCTGCCACAGAAACCTCAGCATCCCTGTTGCATTGTCCAAACCCTGATGCAACACAGGGTGTTGGAGTTCACCCCAACTTTGCTCTCCCTTCTCAAGGGGAGATACACAACTCCATAGAGCTGATGGCCCCAACGCTTCCCTTTTCTCAGAATAAAGCGTGATGTTTCTCCAAGAAGAAGAACAACAACAACAACAAAAAAGTAATGCTGGAACTTTTACTTTCTTTGTGCCTTTTGCCACTTTTCAGGTGGGATTTGGGAAGTTGCTGAATTTTTAGCAGCTTTCAACTTCACGTTTTCACTTTTTAAAGCCTGCTGCGGTGAGTAAGATCTGCCTGCCCCTATCACACTACCTTGCCCTGGAAATACCCACAAGTACATGGAAAATTCAAAATATCATCTCCAAAGGAGTCTCTGATTTCCCTGACACTCTCACCAGGGTCCCTGGGGACCCTTGGGGTCTGGGTGCCCATGAGTGGATGGTAGGCAGCCCTCACCCTAACTCAGATGATGGTGGGGACCTGAGCAGCTTCTCCAGAGGTGGTGGCCAACACCAATGGTGATGATTTCATGTGTGGACCTGAGCAGTGACCACTTGACCTCAATGATCATAGGATCAAACAGTGGTTTGGATTAGAAGGGACCCTAAGGAGCATCTAGTTCCAAACCCGCTGCCATGGGCAGAGACACCTTTCACTAGACCAGGTTGCTCCAAGCCCCATCCCACCTGGCTTTGAACACTTCCAGAGATGCTGAACCTGGAATCCCATCCTGGATGCCAATTCTGCCAATCCAATGCCAATTCCTCATCACCCAAACCTTTGTGGGGACATGGAGCTACCCAGGACTTCAGTTACAGCTGGGCAATGTGGGCTGGATCCCGGCACCACGTTCACCATGGGGATGCTCATGAGGTCCTTGGTGGAGTCTCCACCACAAGACTGTTCACACAGAGCTGCCCAACTCAAGCCCCAGAACTTGCAGCATCTCTGCTGGCCATTACCATATGGGCATCACCCTAGAACGTGTCACGGATTGTCCAAACCTGCCCTGATCCCACTGGACAGACAGACAGTAGAGCCTCTCCACGCCGCACCAGCCGCCCTTCCCCTCGCCCTCTCCTGCACACTTCCCAGCCTGACCAGAGTGTGTGCTCATTTTCAAAGCACAGGGCTCAGGATTTATAAATAAAAGAAATAAATAAGGTCTTTGTATGTTCAAATTTAGCCCCGGGCAGACAATGTGTCCGCGCAGTGAAAGACTCGGTTTCCTGTCTGTTTGTCGAGGCTCCTTAAAAAGCTTCCTCTGTATAACAAACCCGGCCTGAGGGCGGAAAGGGTAAGGACAGAGTTGAAATGTGTACAGAGGGATTGCACAACATTCCTGGCCACCAGCAGCCTCTGGTGTTTGTAATCCAGGGGGATTTGGGAGGCTGGGGGTGCACTGTCCCATCCACACCCACCTACCCCGGCAGGTTTAAGATCCCCAGCAAGCACCACCCTGGGACTGCGCCGGGGAGGCCGCGCTCTGTCCTGAAATAGTTCTTCGGATCCACAAATGAGTCATTTGATTTCTTGACCAAAAATATCTCCCTTCTCAACACATGGGTCTGAAAGGAAAAGCCGGATGACGACTCTGCCGGGAGCCTTTTGGTGATGCTGAGCCCAGTGCCAGCGGATCCACAGCCTGGAGGATGTCTGGGAGGCTGATCCCAGCTGGGAGTGTGGGAAGAGCCAAGCCAGCGCTGAGAATGATGATGCAGCGTTGTTCTTGTGGTATTTCTGGCCCAGTCAGAAGTGGGAAGTATCAGAAATCTCATGAGGCGCAGCTTGGCCTTGTGAGATTTCCAGCTATTTTGCAAACCCTCTGAGGCCTGGATTCATCTCTGACCTGCTTTTCTCTCTCTTTTTACTGTTTATCCTTGTAAAGCACCCTTTTTTCCCTAAGGGGATGCTCAGCTCTGACTCCCACACCACAGCAGGTACAAGGACAGGGCGGAAGCCTAAGAGTTAATGTCCCAGTCTACCCTGTAACCTTCTGCACCAACAAATGGTGATAAAAAAGGACAAGGAGTGCAATGGCATCAATAACAGCAGGAAAAAGGAAATATGTATCTCTCATTCACTGGAGTACTCAATATGGGAAAAAAAACCCTCCTCCACTGACCTGCAGCTTTCTCTGACACAGCATTCATTGAATAAGCAAAGCGTGGGATGCAAGAGAAGCTCCTTCATTAAGGACTGACTCTATTCAATGTGCCTCTCTCCACATGGTTGGGTCCTGATGTCCCCAGGCTCATCTCCTTTCCCCATGACTGGCAAGTTGGGACTTCAGGAACCTGGGACATAGCCACCCCAGAATTCCAGAGTCAGACCAAGGGACTCCACTCCCGCAGCATGGCAGTTGGAACACCAACTCCCTTCCACCAAAGCACTTTTATTTCCTTTGGGTCCCAAGTTTGAACACTTGGACATAATACACCTTTGGGAATTTTGTTGGGGAATTTTGTTTGCTCCAAGCGCCGTCCAGCCTGGCCTCGAACACTTCCAGGGATGGGGCAAACACCTGGAAAGAGCAAATATGGTAATAGAATCACAGACTCATAGAATGATTTAGGTCAGAAAAGCTCTCTAAGATCATCAAGTCCAGCTGTTAAAGCAGCACTGCCAAGGCCACCACCAGCAGAGGTGACAAAGGAGAGGCCAAAGAATTTGCTCAAACTCATTACTAGACACCAGTGAATCCACCCATGAGGAAAAGAGGGTTGACAGCTCTGAGGGTTTTTCCCCCTTCAAGATCTTGCTGCCAGCCCTCAGAGATGAAGCAAACGGGGGGTTTGGGTTGAGCTGGGCTCTGACAGGAAAGCGGCTCACGCCTGACTTCTTTCTCACCAAGATGTAAATGAGCCCTGAGGCCACCGGCCCTGCAACCCACCCAGTCACCATCAGGCACCAGGTTTCATCGAGTCACTTTTTCTGCCAGAATTTCTGGCAGGAAATTCTGATTTTTAAAGCAGGGGCACCCCCGGGCTCAGCATCCCACAGCAGGAAACCAAAGAGCTGAGCTGAGATCTCGCTAAGAACAGCGCAACGCAGATTAATCAATTCCCAGAAGAGGCCAGAGTCCAAATTCAGACCCAAGGCTCATTTTTTCAGAGGGGATGGATCTCATCGCAGGGATGTGGCTCATCCCAGCAGAAAAAGTCCTCCTTGACTATTTAGGGAGCTTCAGTTGAGTAAAATAAATATTTGTTTAGTGAATTTTGTTTTCCTGTGAACATGGGTGTTGTGCACTGGAGCTCATTGGCTGAAATTTTTTTTTCCTATTTGCTTTTCAAAATTTGTTGTTAAGCCAGAGTTCCTCTTAAAGTCCAGGCTGAGCAGGAGGCTGTAACACAAGCACAAAATAAATAGCTGCAAAAGAAGAGGAGTTACAGGATGGGGAGGCATTTTTTTCAGCTAGTTTCGGTGAAACTCTGGTTTTGCCAGTGTAGAAATCTGAAAGCAGCTCTTGGTGTTGGGGAAAAGGAGCTGGGGAATTTTTTTTTTTTTTTTTTTGCAAAGCTTAAGCACTTGATTTTGTAGACAGTGGGGCTATTCTGCAGCCAGGTGAAATAGTCACACCTGCAGACTCAAAAGCTGAAGCATGTGATGGAAGGATCCTGGTTTTAGGGAGAATTGGGACTGTCCCAAATCCAGCCTGAGAAAAGCTGCTGGAATGTACAGAGCAGCTGCTCTGACTCTGCTAGACTCCAATTCTGGCCAAAAAAATAGTAATAACTGGCTAAAATGGCAGAAAAGTAGGGAATAGGAGAGATATGATTAACTCACAAATATTTCTTATCTAGATAAAAAACAGAGGTGTGCTAAAGTCAGCTCAGATTGGGGTCACAGGTCTACGGGTCACCAGGGATTCCCGGAAAGCTGGAATTACCACACTGTGCCCAACGGATGGCTCAGGCTGGATGTGAACCTTTACAGCATGACAATAAAAGAGAAAACAAACATTACAATTCATTCCCAACCTCATATTTTAAGATCTGGCCCTGCCCTGAAATCAGATCCCCTCTTTGGCAAGACCTCAGCGTCCATCAGTGACAGCCACACAAATCAAGAGTGAATTATTAAATTCCCTGGGCTCATTTCCAGCCTCACCTCCACCGATGGCCTTCTGGTGATGATAAGAAACATGAGGGCTCAAGGGCTGGGTTGTGATGAACCAGCTCCTCCCAGGTAGCTCCTGGTTATTTGGAGATGAATGAAATCACTATGGTGCAAGGTGAGAACCAGCATGAGCAGCCCTGGGTGATTCAGCCTTCAGCAAATAAAACATGGGCAGGCAAAGTGTGTGTTGGTCCTGCACCTGAGGCTGAGGCTCCTGTGCAAAAATGTTCCGTGGGCTGCAGGCATTGTTTACAGCCTTTTTATCCTTTCTCATTTTAGAAACAGGCTGCTGCAAATTCTACCAGTTTCATAAAAATTAGGGTGAATTCCCCACTGCTGAAGTGTTTAAACTATTCAAGATGTGGCTGACCCAACCCTGGAAGTGTTCAAGGCCAGGTTGGACGGGGCTTGGAGCAACCTGGTCTAGTGAAAGGTGTCTCTGCCCATGGCAGAGTAGTTGGAATGAGATGATCTTTAAAGTTCTTTCTAATCCAAACCATTCTGTGATTCTCTGAAGAGCCAAAATTAGGAGGGAGAACCAGAAAAGACATGGTGGCCTGTGCAGCAATGAACACGGTGACCCCCTGTCCTCCAGCAGCTCTAAAAAATGCTGTCGCTTCACTAGAAACATGGAAAAATTTTTGAACAAGGCAAAACCAGGGCCAGGTTTTGCTTTCATGCTCCTGCTTTCACGTCAATACTTCTGTATTTAAAGGCAGTTTCAAACTCACAGCAGTAAAACCTTGAGGTCAGCACAGAATATTTTGGGATGGAAGGGACCTTTAAACGTCATCTAGTCCAAACTAGACAGCCCAACTGGCCATGCAAATGGGATGGATGTTTACAAACCACCCCAGACAGACACCTGAGTCTGCTACTCAAAATCCTCCCTGGTACTCAAAACCCTCCTGCAGTGACATCTCTTGGCTTCGTGACTCATCCTCAGGGTGGGAAGAAGCTTCACCCAGAAAGCCTGATGAGGGGAAATTAAAAAGTTGTGCTTTTTCTATACCCCAAAACATTGCCCTCCTTCAAAATCCATTTCCCCTGAGCTATTACTACTATGTATTTCATCAGAGGGCACAGCCCTCAGCCAGAAAGGCTGCAGAGAAGGGAAAGGGAATTCCAGAGGGTCACTGTCCTGAGGGCTCACACTGATCCTGCCCCACTCCAGTTCGTGGCTCAGCTGGGGCTCAGTGTTTCTCCTGGAAGAGCTGCACACCGTGACTTTGACTGACATGGCAAAGCTGTAAAACCCCTTGGTTTCTCACAACCCACAACAAGGTTAAAATTACACCAGAATTTCCAGACTCTTGTCAAGACTGAGAGTTTCCCACATCCACACCAAGGGCAAAGCCATACAAGCTGGGGGCAATGGGTTTGTTTTCCTCACTATACTTGGCCTGATGTTGGTCTTCTGCCTCATCTCAGCCCCACGAAAGGAGTCTCAGTGCCGTCTCTTGCTGTGGTCAGGAAAGAGGAACCAAGGCAGCACCGTGCACTGGAGATGCTCTTAGACTCATCAGGAGGAACCCAGGAGACTCCCTCTCTTCCAGGAGCAACTGGTGCCACATCCTGCCCTGTCTGTCCTCTCCCTTCCCCTCTCCATGTAGCCCAGCTCATGGCCATCACTTCATAGGGACTGGTCACCACAGCTGTGAGTGGGTTAAGGGCATTAAACATGTCCATGGAGAAAAGCTGTGCTGGGGATTACAACCCACCAGATTACGGGCAGCTACCAGTTTTTGGGTTCAGTTCAGCCACACTTGTTCCTTTCTCCCCTGGGGATCTATGGAGTTGCTGTTTGTGTAGAACCAGGGCTGGCTGGACATTTGGAAGCCCATGGCATGGAAGATTTTCACCATACTCTGTAGACTTCCTTCGTTGTATCAGCAATGAATTTTTCTCCAGCCATCATCATCTCTCACTTTCTGCCACCTTTTCGATCTCCTGTTTGGTGGTGAACACCACAGACCACCCTCACCACTATGAGACTCCTTCCTCCAGGCTCTCCTTGCTCTTGCTGGTGACACCACAAGGAAATGTTTCCTACTGCTTTTTCCTTCCTTGCCTTAAGTGCAATCAAGTGGTCCCTTCTCTTCTCCACCTGAAAGCGCCCTGCCCCTGAAAACAGAGCTGAGAGGCTCTTCCCATCTCTGCATGGAGAGGGTCACCTCCAAACTTCATCATCTCCCCAGAGAGATTGCAGTGATCGTGAGCAGTTAAGAGCAAACACAAAAAACCCAGAGCAAGAACTTGGGTAGGAACAACAAAGCGAACCAGCAAATTCTAAATATTCGGGATTTTTATGAAAGAGTTGTCCAGACCCTCCTCCAAAGTAAAACCAGTCTGTCTTTTCTGGGCCAGAGATCTAAAAACATTCCTCAAAATTATCTCTCTTGCTGTTTTCCAGCTATGATCACTGGGAAGAGCAACCTGCAGACACAACCTACCTTTTGTGCCCTGCAAACGTGTCCACGAGCCAGATTTATCTTGAGGAGAAGTGGTTACTTCTCAAGAGAAATACAGAACAGAAAGACACAGACAAGGGAATCACTTGTTTTGAACCACTGTGCTGCTTCCACATACCTCAGTCCTCCCCTGAAGCCCATCAGAAGAAGAACCAGAAACCAGAGAATGTCAGAAATTTATATTATTGAAACCCACAGTTTACTTGCTCCAAAATTAAAAATCCGGTTGTCCTTTTGGGGCTTTGAGCAACCTGATTTAGTGGAAGGTGTCCTTGCCCATGGCAGGGATTTTCCCTCCCATGCAGGGAGGTTGGAATGAGGCGATCTCTCAGGTCTCTTCCAAACCAAACCGTTCTAGCATTCTATGATTTGCAGTTCTCTGTAAAACACTCAGCACTAGTAAGAAAGTTTTACATAACCCATGTGAATCATACTCTCAGCAAAAGCTGGAGTAACTCTTCTGAACATCATCTAGTCTCACACATTATGGGGAAAAAAAGAGGAAAAGGAATGCTTCTCCAGGTTGGAGTGGGTTTTTTTAGTTGTCACATAGCAAAGATCTATTTGTGGAATGGCCTGAAATGCTCTTTTGCTTCTTCCCATTTTCGGGACCATTTTAGGACTGAGTTGAAGTTCTTCCTTGGTGCTCTAATGAAGAGCAGCAAAGGCCCAGATTACCTGGTGTCTGGGTGAGTTGTGGCTCCCACAAAAAGCTCCAACTGATTTTTAAGGCTCCAGGCTCCTTCATGCATCAGGGTGTTTGTGTTATTGCAAGCAAATCACAGGCATTAAAAATATATGCTCAGAGCAGGACACAGCCCCTCAGCACATGCAAAGTCAGGGGGAAGGGAAGGGATTTCAGCCTGGAATTGGTTTCACAAACTTGGTCTTACAATAAACATAAAATTCTGAACAAGTATTGCTGTGTTTCTTCTTGTCCCTGTGTTATTTTTGCAGCTGTGGCTTGGGTGGAGCCTGTTTTCATTGCCTTGTATCTGGACTTGCAGAAGGAAGAGGTCATCTGTCAAAGATGGGTTCAGAAAAGTAAGTGGCTGTCACACTTGCTGGAGTTTGGGATCTCCTTTCCTTTGCTTGAGGTCTTTTAACAGCCAAGTCCAGCTTGAGGACATCCTTCAACTTCAGCCTCCTCACCCTCAGCACTTCCCACTGCCTCCTCTTCCTTCTTTTCATCCAGCCCCAATGGAGCTGAGATGGCCAGAGCTGATGAGGTGCCTTTGAAACATCTCTCGTGTTGCCTGCACAGGTCTGACTTTGTGAGACCTTGATCTGAAACATGAACAACGTCCCAGCAGACATGTAGGGTGACCACCCAAAGCAAGCATGGATTGAAGGTGTCACGTAAGACCAGCTAGAGCACTGAGCATTACACCGCGGTGCAAGTCCCTCGAGATCCACCAAAGTCAACTCTAGGTGGGTTGTTCTGCCAGGCTTCCATCACAAGTCATCATCCTGATGATAAGAATATCCAAAGGGAGTACAAACCCCTTTGGAGAGGGAGGTATGAGCCCCCATGCAGCTCTCCTGCCTTCCCGAGGGCAGGGAGGAGATGTCCTGCCAGCAGTGACCATGCGAAGGAGGCTGCTCCCCATGTTACAACATCCTGGCAGGAAGAGCCCAGAGATGCTCATCGTGGACAAGCTGCTGTGCTGAAATGGGGCATTGAGCAATCAAACCAGTTGGAAACCCTGGTGTCTAGAAATAAAAAGTGACTGTTTGTTTTCTAACGCCTCTATAGGGGCCGGTGGGGGCCCACGCCAGGCGGCAGCAGGTTGGAGGAAGCAGCTGTAGCTGCTTGGTGTTGTATTCCTGAGCAGTTCAACTGTGAGCTGGGACCTGTGACTGGGCTGTGGTTGCCCTCTGTGCAGAGCACTTGGCCTTTGCGCTGGATGGAGATGCCTGCAGAGCTTTTCCTCTTTCTCCAGGTTGAATGAAATATCAGCAGGTTTAGCTGGACCAAAACTCACCTTCCTTCTCCCCAGCCCAGCAAACTTGTTCTCCATGCAGATTTGTCACTAGGTAACTCCTCGTGCTGGGTTTCAGATGTGTATAAGGGATGATGTCCTCATGGACACCGACTTCTCCTGAAGCCACACGCAATGGTGCTTTCGGCACTTGGAGAGGGGCATGTCCTGGGAAACTACAGAAGCATGTTCTGAACAAGACTGATAATGCTACAGGACACAATCAGGCTCATTTTCTCCCAAGGAAAATGCTTCTCAGTGGCACAACTGATTTCTAGTCATGACAAATCTCAGGAGTAAGTAAGGTTGGCTTTGAACCCAAATAATGCCCCCGAGCCAGTGAGCAAAACATCACAGGTGGCTACAGCATTTATAATGTCCTTTGCAGCACCCAAAAATCAAAGTGTTCACTATAGACTAGATGTCTTTATGTTGGAAGATTTTAGAGAAGGGTCTTCCCACATTATCTGCCCTGATTGAACCCTTCTCTACTGGCTGATAGAATTGGATAAGCACATTGCTCCTTCCCAGACATGTGTGAGGAGAACAATGTATCTCCTGCAAGTTAAAGTCAGTCTTCCTTCATGGAAACCAAGCTCCGCTCTCTTTCCCATATGAAACCTTCTGCTCCTGAAAACAGGAGTCTATCAGCCTGGGCATCTCCCAGAAAGTACCTTCCCGTGCCTGCAGGGATTGCAGCGCTTTCCAGAGGAGCAGCAAGTCCTGGTACCTGGATTGGCCTTCCTGGAAAGCAAGGAACTATCTCCACACCAGACAGGACTTTGATGGTATTGCTGCTCTGACTGAAGCACGTGCACAAGGTGTAGGAAACCACCAAAACAGTGCTTTAGGGACAGCAGCCTTTGAGCTTCTCATTCATGCTGCCACGATGCTGCTACAGCTGTGAGGGTCATTCAATAGAGGGGATGCAGCCTGTGCCACAGATGCTGCATGCAGCAGGTACATCATTCCCAGTGCCTGGGGATGGGATCCCCAGCGAAGATTTGGGCAACTGTTGGGACTTGCCAGCGGCCAAGCCATTGACGAAGAAGAGCCGACAGCAGGCACTGAGGTTTCACTTCGGTGAGGCAACAGAGAAGAAGCCAAATGAACAGAAACCAATGAAAGTATTTGAGTCATTGGTCTCCCAAAACCACTAAGCCAGGGCACAGCTGCACCAGCAGCTCACCGGGGTTGCCCTGGGCTGGGCACAGTACAGGGTTGGGTGCCTAGGATGCAGGTGCTGCCTCTGGGTTGGGGCACTTCCAGACCTCAGCAGCTTCCCAGGTGGGGTGAGGGGATGGCAGTGCCCTGCCTGCCAGGCCAAGAGGCTTGCAGGAAAAGTGAGAGAAGTAGAGAAATTCCTCCTGGAATTTTACAAAGGCCGCCTTGAGTCGAGGCCAGACCATCCCTGTGTGCAAGGAATGCTGTTACCTCAAAACCAGCTCCAGTCTGCTGCAGCATCAGCCTCAGAGCCTTCCCTAATGATGGATTTCAGGATGGGGAAATCCAGCTTGGCCCAGGCATTAAGCCCAAGCCCAGTACTGCTGCAAGTCCTGCCTGAGCACTGAGCAATAAGAGACCGCTGCCTGCAGTAATGTGCCCACTGCATTATCCCTTTTTCATCCCTTCTTTGCCTCACAATACTGTCCACTGTTTCCTTCCCAGTCCCTCCACACCCACCAGGTATCTCCTCTTGGACATGGCTTGGAAGCTGTTTTGGATGGGAGTTCTGGTGCTGTTTTAAGGCCCCAAATCAAGCTGTGGGCTCTGAGACACAATGACAAAAGTAAAAATAACCAATGCAACAAAAGGTATCTCTGCTCCCCATGGCTCTTCCATGGTCTTGGGGTGGAAATTGAAAGAGCCCTTGACATGAAGCAGGTGGCTCCAGGCGAGCACAAGATGGTGATTTCTGAGAAAGGACTTGGCCCAGCACATCTGGGGAAACCACGAGTGGTGTTTCTGGTGTCCCAGCCTCCAGCCCATCACGTGTTTCACAAGTGGGCATGTGTTGTTCCAGCACAGACCGCAGTGGGTGCCTTGTTCCCACCTCCCCCTGCCAGGCACCTCGCCCTCAGCGGGGTGAGTCTTCCTCATGCTCCACCAAGGGCTGGATCAGGATTAAACCCCATGGGGGACACCATGACAGTCCTCAGGAAGAGCAGAGAAAGGTTGGGGGGAATGATGATGGTGCCTTCCCCACCTCTGTAACAAAGCAACCTACAGAAGCTTACAGGAGTTGGAGGCTCCATTTCACTTGGGATCCTGGTGCATCCTCAAAAATCTTGGTCCTCAGCCATCTCGACTCACAAGCACCAAATCCAGGTTCTGGAATGCCTGCAAGGAACACAGGCAGAACCACAAGCATCCCACTGACACACTTGCATCACAGATGCAGGGACTCCCTTAATCCTAATGTTTGATCACAAAGTTCAAGCTGATTCTCCCATCCCAGGGCACTTTCCTCTGTGTTGCCCACTGTGCACCTTTGGGACAGAGGCTGTAACTGCAGGGGGCTCAGCTTCAAGTCCCACAAGAGCTGAACACTTGCTCTTTTTTAGGGAGGCTTCACTAGGAAGGTTGAGTTGCTCACCCCAGAATGACTGCAGACTGAAAAGCCTCTTAGCAGACATGAGTTGTGGTCAACTCACCTCAGGTCAGGGTCCTCACACCTTGACTGTGCCCTGAGGACACACTCATGCCTGGAAAGGGCTCTGTCATTCACAGAGAAAGGCAGATCAGCAGGAAAGTACTGCTCTGCTGTGATACCCAGATAGAGAGGTCGGTTTTGCATCAACCTCCTCAGCATCTTCTAAGGGGACTCAGCCTCCAGCTGCCTGGATCTCCAGACATCCCCTCAAAAGTGCCTGCATCCCTGGTACCTTGGGTACCAGGACTACCCCACTTGTGGTGATCAGTTCTTCCCTGCCTGTGCCCCTTGGCCCTGGGCAAAGTCCTGCTGTGGGGAAGGAGCTGGAACTCACCTTTGTCCATCACTGGGGCAAGGGGACAGTTCAAACATGGTCCTCACCCTGCCAGTACCTCTTGATGTGTTGTACCAAACACAGGCTTGAAGTGAAGGCAGGTGAGAGTGCAGATGCTCAGCTGCCCCAGCTGCAACACTGACCTCATTTGACCAAGGCAGATGCTCCCTTTTCACCCTTGGTGGTTCCCAAACACCACCCACCCTCACTAGACTGGGCCCCATGAGAGATCTGGAGAGAGAAGTATCCTGGTTTCCACTGAGATAATTTTCTTCTTAGTAGGGATGAACAATTGTATTGTGCATCAGTTGTTTCTCTTGGTTTTTATTCCTTTTTATAAGTATCAGTATCTTTTTTTCTTTTTTTTAGTTAGAATCACAGAACAGTTTCGGTTGGAAGGGACCTTAAAGCTCATCTCGTTCCAACCCTCTGCCACAGGCAGGGACACCTTCCACTAGACCAGGTTGCTCCAAACCCCATCCAACCTGGACACTTCCAGGGATGGGGCAGCCACAGCTCCTCTGGGAAACCCGTGCCAGGGTCTCCCCCACTCACAGAGAAAAATTTCTTCTTCAATTAAAAAATTTCTTCATAAAATTATTAAACTGTTCTTACCTCAAGGCACTTGGTTTACCTTTTCTTTCCACTTTTCCTCCCCTCTGAAGGGGTAACAGCAAATGAGCAAGTGGCTGCAAGGTACTTGGCTGCCCACAAGATGACAGAGAGGGAAATGCTCCCAACTCCCACAGGAGAGGGAAAAGAGGAAGCCTTTGAAGAACCATAAATAATTGCCCTCATCCCATCCCATCCCATGACCTTGAAGCATCCCAGCCCAGGGCACAGAGCTAAGAACAGCCAGGTCAGCACTGTGGCAGATGAGCAGGGACATATCTTCATCCTCCCTGGGATGAAGGATCTGCAAGTGATACCCTTTTCCTTCCCTCCATTGCATTACAGCATTTTGACTCTCTTCTTTCCTGCCAGAAGATGAATCTAGGAAGTTATGGAGCAGGAAGGAGCTGATAGAGGCTTAACATAGACCCTACCACAGGTAAAATCAAATTACAAGCAAGTCACAGACACCAGACTCTCCCCACCACCTTCGAGACCCCACTCATTGCACCGAAAAACCACTTTGCAAGAGAAATACAAAATATAGTACTTTAATTGCAGGGAAATAAAAAAAAAATTACAAAACAATTAACGAACCTCAGGCATAAAATAAATAGGCAGCTTGGTGGCACACCCAACATGTGCAGGCCTGGCTTGTAAGGCACCAGCCCCACAGCCCAGCAGGTCCCCAGTGCTGGGGGCACACACAGAACATGTTAACAAGGATTTACACATGGATGATGCTGCCTGGCCACGCTTGGGAGAGCCCAACACGTGCGTTTGGGAGGGTGAAGCCAAACTATTCACACTACGCTGCAATCTTTAAAATTAAAGATTTATATATATATTTATATAAACTCTCTCTCTGGTTAGGAAAAAAATTAAGATTCCTACAGCTCCTATATTCAACATTTACATATAGAATCTCTGCAATAGTTTCCAAATTTCAATACACTTAAGGATGAAAGACAAACCTCATAGCAAAAATAAATCTCATAGCAAAAATAAAGAGGAATTTCAGAAACTCTCCTTGGAAGGGACACCCTGTCTTCCATCAGCAGGACTCTTTGGAGGGGGAAAGGTGATTCTTAGAAATAATTTCCTAAATTTGAGCATTTTAAGGCTTTTCCAAGATTCACCTCCTACCAAATGACTATTCTCAGCAAGGTCTAACTTGCAGATCATGAGGGCAGGTCGTTATAGCTGTTGATTTTTGGTTCTGCTTGACTGGCCATTAACAAAGGCAACACAAACAAAGCCAGCCCTGACCTTCCTGTACAGCTTGGACACTCCCTCCCCCACAAGCCATGAGCTATAAACAATCCTGGGACTCAAAAAAAAAATCATTTTTATCATATATTGTTTGCAGAATGGACACTGAGCCCCCAGCCTACTTGCTCGTGGCAATTTTTACAACTGGATTTATATTCACTCTGGACTGAAAACAGCAAAGAACAAAACCCAATTTTTCTAAAAAAGGGATTTTAGGCACTCGTGGGACCAGTTTGGGTCTGGATCAACACAAACCACCACACTGTGGGTGCAGAGGAGGCTCAGACAGCAATCTGTTGGTTTTCTCGGAAGAGCGGCCGCTGGTGTGTCGTGCAGATGTCCTGGAAGATCCTGTACACCTGGTCATGCTGGGGCTCATCAGCCATGGGGAGCATAGGGTTGCTGCTGCAGGTCTTCCCAGCCTCCTCCACCACCTGCTTGACATACAACTGCTCCACCTGTGCAAGAGGAAAAGTCATGGAATAAGTCAAGGAATAAAGGAGCAGTCACAGGAGCTCCTCCCAGCAGAGATATTGAGGAGCAAGGACAGGCTGCGGGGTGTCCCAGTACATGCAGAGTGATCCTCTGGTGCAGATACCCAAGGCAGGAGGTGACCAGGTCAGAAAGTTGTGCAGGGAGGCACAGGACCAGTCTCTGACCTTGTCAAGCCCCCTCCAGGACCTCACAGACTTGGTGGGTCTTTCCTTGCTCAAGGAGGGATGCAACACCCTCCCTGTGCCCTCTGTGTCATGCCCCTGCTGCTGCAGCCAGGTTGGCCTAAGAGACTCCAGTAACCCCCTGCTCCAAGGCTTTTTGATCCCAGAATTGCTGCAGATCCTCCAGGGAGAAGTTTCTGGGCAGAGCCATGAGGACCAGACCCCCTCATCCTATCCCCTCCCTCACCCTCCTGAAGGTTCCTTAACCCCACTTCTGCCAACCACAGTTGTTCACCACATCTGACGGCTCATCAGCCCAAATCAACCAGTCCAGGGATTTACTTCCCCATTTCCCACAGGAAAGGGAAGAGGTCCTAGCACCAAGAAGCAGGAACAGGAGGAAGAGATGATTTTCTACAGCTGTTTAGAAAAGCTTTTACCATTCGGGAGCTTTGTTTGCAAACAAGATCCACCCAGATCAAGGCATCTGACAAGCAACAGCCCAAGCACCTCTCACGAGGCTGTGGATAAGCCAACACTCATCACACCTGCCACCCCACCAATTCAGGCACCCAAATTCCCCGTGGCCCCAGGGTTTGAAGCTCAAGCCCTACTCATGGAGCTCTGCTGCCAAGATTCCCACCTTTTTTGGACCATGTCACCCTTTTTTTTTCCCCCCAACCCTCCGTACCTGGACAAGGATGAGCTTACACCTCGGTGGCACAGCATCTGGGAACTCCTCTCCAAAGCACAGCGTGACTCTGCTGTCTGGGAAGCGGCCTTGGTTGTTGTAGTACTGCTGCAGCTCTGCAAGGAGAGGGCAACACTTGGAAGCTGCCAGCCTTGGTTACGCAGCTCTGGGATCAACCACCCTGTGCTGTGGGCTCGAGAGAAGCCACTTTCATTGTGCAAAGCCTCCCACTGGGACGAATTTGCCAAGTGACCCAAAACACCAGGTTATTCCTTCCTAGATCTGGTAGCATCACCTACTATTCCTGAGCACTCAGGGAACCCCTCAGTGATGGGCAGTGATGACTTCAAAGTGCCCCAAGGAAAAACAGCTCTACCCTTTCAACCCCACCATATGGCCCAAGGGGGTCCTTCACTGGGTGCAGGCTCCAGAAATTCCTTATGCATTGTCCCAAGGCTTTGGGATCCTGGAATTCCTTCACCTTCTCCAGGGAGAAGTTTCCAGGCAGAGCCATGGGGACCGCTCCCCTCATCCCATCCCCTTCTGAAGGTTTCCCAACCCCACTCCTGCCCACCATGGTTGTTCACCACATCTGTTGGCTGATCAGCTCAAATCAACCAGTCCAGGGATTTATTTCCCATAGGAAAGGACAGAGATCCTAATGCCAAGACACAAGAACAGGAGGCTCCTACAAACCTCTGAAGAACAAGTTGGTGTCAAATATCTTCACCACTTCATCCCGCTCCAGTTTGTTGGGCCTGTCCTTGTAGACCACGGTGTTCCCGCTCCAGAAGACCCTGCCCTGGCACAGCCTCTTGATGAAGATGCCCTGCTTGTTGCTGTGCAGCAGGACACCCCTCTCCAGGTGCCCAAAGAGCTTCCTGGTGATCTGCTTCTGGCGGTCATTCGGGATAGCGTCAGCTGAGGGGAACCGGACGTGCTCCAGGGCATCCGGGGCATAGAGCTTCTCCCCGTGGCCAGAGGGCTGGCCCAGAGCGATCCTGCAGCCCTCAGAGCACGAGGTGCTGACATGACCCACCAGCTTCCCGCTGTAGTAGAAGCTGATCACCATCTGGGAGTAACCTGGAAGGTGATGGGCACAGACATCTCATCAGGAAGAGGCAAACCCCCCACTGCAATGCCCAAACCCTGTGAGGGCAGCAAAGTTTCCTGGGAGCAAGTGTCACTTGATGAAGGGACATCTCTCCCAGGGCATTTAGACCAGTACAGTGCTGGTCAGAAGTGAGAACTCCCAATATCACAGAACCATTGGGGTTGGAAGGGACCTCTGGAGATCATCCAGTCCTGCCAAGGCAGGGTCACACAGAGCAAGTGACACAGGAACACATCCAGGTGGGTTTGGAATGTCTCCAGAGAAGGAGACTCCACACCCTCCCATTGTATCTGTTCCAGTGCTCTGCCACCCTCAATGGAAAGAAGTTTTTCCTCATCTTGAGGTGGAACTTCTTGTGGTTTAGCTTATAAAATATTAAGCATTATAAAATATATGAAAGCTCCACACTCTCCTTGCTGTGGGCAGATCCCCCCAAGCCAAAGGCATGGCTTATCCCAGCATCCCAACACAGCACCCATGCCAGGGCCACAGAACACCAGGTAGGATGTGTCTCTGCTCAGTGTGAAAACCCTGGGGATAATCAGGAGGCTGCAGCACCTCCTAAACCCAGAGCAAAGCTTCCCTCTCAAGGCAAGGAGCAGAGTCAGAGCCACCTTCTGCCACCACACAGAGAGGTTGAACACCGGAGAGGTATCCAATGTCCAGGTGAGGTGCCTTACCTGAATGATACTGCTCATAGCCAGAGTATCCGTTCATCAGGGGCAACGCTGTGGGCAGAGAAAGCCAAGCTGAGCCTACGTGCCCATCTCCCAAACCCCAATCCCCCCCGTTTCCCACCACCACCATCCTGGTTTTCTGTGCCAGGCTTCCCAGCTCCCACACAGGAGATGACAGCAAAAACTCCCAGGTGGATTTCATAATCAGTACTTCAAATATTCTTAATAAGGAAGACAAAATGCAGCTGCTGTCTGTCACATATCACCGTACAGGGAGATTTTTGCTGCCCCAGACAAACCTCAGTCCCAAACACCACACACTCATCTCAATGAACTTACCAGGGCTGGGCTGCTGCACCCACCAGTCAGGTATTGGGGGGTTTCTGCAGGTCTCCTGGGGGGGTGAGGGGCTCCTCTTGATGATCCCCAGGTATTCATCCACACAGGAGGGCTGTGGAGGACCAGAACCAAGATCAGAGCAGGTTTGATGCCTCGGGTAGAGCTGCCTTCCAGTGAAGCACTTGCAGCACTCAGAGAGGGTCCAAATGGCAATGCCAACAGGATGCCAATGAGTTTTTTGGGTTGGAAAGACCAAGTTTGGCACTGCCAAGGTTGTACACTCAAGTAACACCCTCAAGAGCTACTGAGCAGAAGCAGCTGGACATGACGTGGCTGAGAAGGGGAACAGAGCTGTGACACACACTCCATCCCCTAGTGAAGGTCTCCCCCACCCAGATGCCCATCAGAAGCAGGAGCATCATCACAACCACATCCTGATGCTGGCTCACATGGATGAGCTGCAGAATCCAGCACTGCTGATCCCCAGGGCTTTGCAGATGGAATTTTTGGGAGGCTCCAGTGCCCCTCCAGCCAAGGTGACCTCCAGTCACAGTGAGGACTTACCTCTTTGATGAGGTCATCGATTGCAGAGGAGCTGCAGTCCATCTCCGTGACATCATTCAGGCTGCTCCCATTGCCAACACCTGCTTTGCCTGGAAGGAGAGGCAGGGATGCAGTGAGGACACACACACCTCATCTCAATGATGGGCTTTAAAAACCTTTCACCCCGTGCAAGTTATGAAACCAAGCACCACAGCACAGCAGAGCCATGTAACAGCACCTTGGAGAGGCTCACAGCCCCCTCCACAGCTGCTCTTTGGGACCAAAAATTAAATTTACAACCCATTGTCCCACTGCACAGTGAGCAGCAGCAAGACAAATCAAGATTCTGGCTGGTAGCAGACACAGAGCTAGAGGAGAGGAGAGGTTTGGGGTTTTTTTTTTGAGCACCCCAGAGACTGGGGCTGCTGCTGCTGCTGCTTCTCCTTTTTTCCACCAGCCACCCCAGTGCAGTCATGCTGCTGGTGGGAACCTGCAGTGCCATTTGCATAGAGGGAGCACAGTCCCCTGTGTGAACAGGCTGGAGGAGAAAGAGATGCTAAAGGTAGATTTCCTGACAGCAAAATAATTATCTTTTTGCTAATTTTAAACTTAAATAAAAAAGTAAAAAGCACACACACACCTAACCACAAATACAGATATACTTAGTGTGACCTGGGGCACACCGGACATCACAGCAGCTCTGCAGAATTGCTGCTCCTCCATCACTGTTGCCAAGAGAGGGATTTATCACAGCTCCCCACCATCCACACAGGGCAGGCATTAGGAGGGCAAGGGGTTTGGGCTCACATACCTCCCCTCAAGCAGGGAAGGAGGTGGCATTTGCACCTACAACATCCTTAGGGGATGGAAGCTTACACAACACTGTAGAGGTCCCCTAAGCAGCTGTTTAGGGGGTTAGAAAAACAAATCTGTCCTTCCTCCTCCGCTCCTGGCCACCACAGTGACATGGGGACATCTGCAAGGCAGAGAAAGTAAAGAGACACAGCCCCAGAGCAGGGTCTGGCCAGGAAGCTCTGCTCAGATACAGGTCAGCAGCACAAGTCCATGGTTACAGATGGACCCACAACAGGGCTCACTACTTCACTGGGGCACTCACATTTCTGCTCCTCCTCTGGCACGATCCTGTAGACCTTGTAGGGCTCGGAGATGTCCAGCTGGGACCTGTCTGTCACCTCCTCAAAGTCAGGGCTCTTGTTCAAAGCGCAGCGCAGCCGCGTCTTCCACGTGGCCGGCTCAGCTTTGTCACCTTCTTTGAACTTGCCTTTGAAGACAGCCCAGGCCTAAAGCACGGAACAACAACAGAAAAAAAGAGAAAGTAATCCTCCATCTGAGCTCTACAAACCCTCTCAACCCCAGGGAGGCAGGAGCTGGGGCTGCAGAGAACATTTTGCATCTTGCTCTGCCCCTTGCCCCCTCCCAACCATCCCATGGGTATTTGCTGTTTCACTCCTAGACTGCAGACAGATGCACAGCACCCACACCTGGGGGTGGGTATTTGGGTGTAGAGCAGCACTACCCGCCCCAGGGATGCAGAAAACTCTTTTAAAACTCAGGTTTTAAAAAAAGCAGAGATCATAATATGCGGCTGCATCTTTGCACCAGCTGGGAATACTGGGAATCTGAGGAATCACTGCTGAAACTGTTGTTCCTAATACCCCAGTAACACCTCAAAAATCTAAATGAACTTCATTTTCCAGCTCCTGACAAATAAATGAAAACTAGTTTCCCTTTAAGATCAGAGCATAATTTGTGCTTTTGGTAGGAGACTATATTTTTCCCTTGGCAGGAGATTGCAAAATAGATATTTTTTAAATATACATATTTATTTCTTTTATAGCTCTTTCTTTATCTTCAGATAATTAATTCAATGCCATCTTCATAACTCAGTGTTCCCAAAACAGCTGCTAACCAGCTGTCACTGCCCTGAAAGTAAGCTACCCCACCAGTACAGATATTTGGAAGTGGGGGCAGAGGGAAGGGAATTCCTGGGGAAGACCTGACCTTTCTGTCAGGAATTTTCCCATTTTTCCCCTAAACTGGAAATCCCCCCTGCTTCGGTGAAGTCCTTCCTTCCCTCCTGCAAAGTCTTTTTAGTTGATTTTGGTGTGGTTTGATGTTTTTGGTTTTTGTTTGTTGTTGTTTTTTTTTTTTTAAATCCTGCCTTGTATCAAGAAAAGCTGACAAGTTTAGAGTAGGTCAAAATGAACACACTGAGCTCCTTCTCATGTAAGATCTGTATTCAAATACAATGAAAGCAATGAAACCTAGTGAACCTGTATGAACTCATTTTTGGTCTCAAAAAGCAGCTCTGGATGGGGCTGTGAGCCCCTCCAAGGTGCTGTGGTTCATGGTACCAAAACTGGTACTAACATTTGACAGAAAGGAATAAATACCCCAAAAGAGCCTGGGAGACCAACTGCAGGTTGAAGCACCTCCTGCAAGGGTTAGAGATGCAAAACTCAGACTCTGATTCAAAACTCAGACTCATCAAGGGGACAAAACAGCACCACAGAGACCATGATCCAGCAAGAAAAGGCATCAAGTATCTGCCCCTACCTTGAAAATAGAAGCATCCACCTCCTGGTTGTAGTCCTGCTTCCCAGCGTGCTTCCAGGGGATGCGGAACATGGATTTCTCCTCGTTCTCCCAGATGAGCCCGGGGTACATCTCGCTGTCGATCTGCTCGATCAGCCACTGCCGCAGCCGCCGGCCGCCGTTCCGGTCGCACATCCTGGATGGGGGGGAGAGGTCCAAGCCCTGTTAGCTCTCCCAGGACCATCCCACCACAGCTGGGGCACAGGGATCAGGCTGGTTTGCCCCGTGCACAGCTGGCAGTGGCACTGCCTGCAGGGACAAGAAGCTTCTGGCCTCTCTGAGGGTCCCACGTGCCAACGTCTGCCCACAGCAAGGGGTTGGGATGAAATGGTCTTTAAGGTCCCTTTCAACCCAAAGCATCCTCAGATTCCATTATTCTATAATGCTGTGACTAAAATACCCACTCCTGCTTCTTTCACAACCACAAAAAAATCAAGGCAAATTCCTCTGAATTGCTACAAGTTCTTCCTCCAGCTCTATCAAAGCTCTATCTCACAGAACGTGCTGACTCGGTGCTCTGCTTACTCCTATTTTGCTGGGGGATAAGTGACATAGAAAGCAGATGGATGGGGATTAAAGCACCTGAGCAAGTGACACCAGACAGGACATTCCAGGGCAGACACCCATTAGTGATGGGTCTTAGAGCTGTCCCTAGTCTTGGCACAAGGATCTGCCCTGGAGGAGAAGCAGCCCCTCTCACCAGGCACTGCCTATTTGGGGAGCAGATACTGACTCCAAGCAGCTCCCAAGTCACCACAGGCATGGGGAACACACAACCAACCTCTGGAACAGAGGGACAATACCAGGATGGAGCAAGGTGAAGCCAAACCACCCTTACTCAGATCATTTTGAGCCAAAACCAGTGGGTGACTTCATGAAGGACCCATAAGAAAGCTTCTCCCACCCAGCTGGAAGCAAAGTTCCAGGCTCAACCCTCCCTGCACCCCCTGTTACCTCCACGACATGACCTGCAGGAGCTGATGGTCTGGCAGAAGGGACCAGCAGCCCCAGGATCAGCTCTCCAGGCATTTTGGGCTCACAGCCCTCCTGCAAATTTTACAGGACTGCCTCTCCCTCATTCATTTGTTATTTACTGACCCACTAGAAGACTCTGGGGAGAAAACAAGGCTGTTCCCAGGACAACCTAAGACACAGCAGCTCCTACTTTGCCACAAGCTCCCACCAGCTCTCTGCCACCAATTACTGTCCCTTTTCCACTGCTGCCCAGCAGGACAGAGTGACATCCTTGGCCATCCACAGCACAGATTGTGCTTTCTGGGATAGTGAAAATTAACAGCAACAGCCAAAACACCATCAAGGGCACAACTCTGTTTCCCAGCTGGATGGTCCAAAGGACACACCACAGCTCATCCCTAGAGGGATGGGAGTACACACAGCCTCTCTAGGGGCTCCTGCACCAACCTGTCACACCAAGAACCTCAAAAATCTTGCTGGAATAGAACCCTAAGTTATCTCATTTTCTAGAAAGCTTCTTCCCGTCACTGCCAGAGGCCGGAGCTCCATCTCCGCTCCTCGAGAGGCTCAACAAGCCCCCCAGGCTGCCACCAGCCACGCAAGCAAACACACACAGCACACGGGCAAGGAGCCCTCCCCACCTCCCCGCTCAGGGAGAACCGGCTGCCAGCAAACCTGGCGGGCAGAGGCAGTCCCGGACCATCCCCCTGCGGTCCAGCACCGCAGCTCCAACCCGCCCATCCCAGGCTGAGCCCCGGGGCAAGAGGGGCAGCACCTCCCGCGACCCGCAGCGGACCAATAAGGAGCGGGCGGCGTTCGTCCCTCATCACCACAGACCCGAAAACCCCCTGCCCTTCCCCGCAGCCGTGCGGGCACTCGGGGTAGCAGTCGGAGCGGGTCCCTGCCCTCCCGCCACGCGGTGCCCGCACTTTACCTCCCGTCCCGCTCCCGGTGCCGCACCCGCATCACGCACCGCCCCCGGCTTATATAGGGGCCGAGGGGGCGGGGCCGACACCGCCCCCGCCCCCGCACGGCTTCGCCAATGGAAGGCCGCCTCCCCAACGGCGCCCCGACCAATGGGAAGCCGCTCTGCGGGGCGCGCGCGGCTCGCGCCGCGTTCTCTGAAGCGCGGGGCCTTCCCCGAAATCAGCTGACCCGGAGGGGGCGGGGCCTCACGGGAGGGGGCGGGGCGGGGGTGACCCGCCCATGTCCCGGTTCCGTACGTCCCGGTTCTGTACGTCCCGGTTCCGTATCTCCCCGGTGCTGAGCCGCACCGGCTGAGCTCAGCCTCGCCAAGGTCGGTCCCTCCCCACCCCCAGACCAGCCTTCCTTGTCTCAGATTATTCCACCCCCGGTTCCAAGCCAGTTTCCCCAGTCCCAGACCAGTCTCTTCCCAGTCCCCTACTGGTCCATGCCCAGCCCTAAATAAGTCCGTCCCCAGTCTCAGATCAATATCCCCAGTCCCGGATCAATCCAGTCCCATACCAGTCTTCCCAGTCCCAGACCAGCCTCCCCAGTCCCAGATCAGTTTCTCTGGTCCCAGATTGGTCCCTCCCCAGTCGCAGACCAATCTCTGCTATTCCCACTTCCAGCTCAGTCCTGCCCCATTACCAGATTGTTCCATCCCCAGTCCCAGACCACTCTCCTCAGTCTCAGATTGGTCCCTCACCTGTTTCTGACCAGTCTCCCCGATTTCCAGCTGGTCTCCCCAGCCATAGATCAGTCCATTCCCAGTCCCAGATTGATCCCTCCCTAGCACCAGCCCAATCTCCCCCCTCCCAGACTGGTCCATCCGCCATCCCAGGTTAGTCTTCTGATTCCAGTTCAATCCATCCCCTGGCAGATCCTAGTTCGCTCCTGGATAAACCAACAGTCCTGGATCAGTCCCTCTCTCCCTGCCCTGGCCATTCCCACTGTTCCCAAGCCAGATTCAATGCCCTGACCGTGCCCAGCTCCCCCAGCCCAGCCTGGCCATGCCCAGCCAGGGCCCCTGGCCATAGCAGAGCATAAAGGACCATCTGCAGCCTGACTTCAGAGGGGGTTTTTTCGGGATTACCAGATTACACTCAGATTTCTTGGAAGAAAACCATAATTACTCCCATGTGGGTAGTACAGAGAAATGGGAAATGTATGGAGCTGCACAGATGGATTAATAAAGATCTAAGGTGCACAACCTTTTCTGTCATTTCTAATAAAGAATGGCTGTAAAAATTCTTGGTTTTAAACACCCGACTGATTCTCATCAGATCCCTCCCTTTGAGATTTGGGGAGAGCCAAAAGCATCTTTTGCAACCAGATACAGTCAGGAGGATTAATTCTCTTTTTTGACCAAAAAAATGTTAAGCTTTTTTGCAGGGGGGTTTGTATCACTGTCCCTTACAACACCGATCCTGCCTCCACATGCCAGATGGAGACACCCCTGTAAAAAACTGTTTATTTTGTAAAAGTCTGGCAAATTCAGGATATCTTAAAGGGTCTTCATATAATCAAACCTCTCCATCCCCTCTGAAGACCAAAGACCTGGAGACTAATTCACTTCCAGCTTTATTTTGGCTCTGCCACTTCATAGGCAGCCTGGAAAGGTAAAATCTAAGTTCCCTGGAGTGAGGATAAAATAATAACTCCTTTAAGATGGATTTTGCACTTAGTTTAAGCTGGGAGTGAGGTACCCCACAGCCCTGCCCATGGCTGGCAAAAGAAGATGTGGATGCCTAGGGGAAGCAGCAGGGCCGAGAATTTCTTGTGAGCTATTTCCCTGTGTGTGAATAACACCCTGGGAAGCTCATTCACGCTTCAGTGGAGTAATTTTCCTTGCACCAGAGGCACCAGGCTTCTGGGAAAGCTGACGTGGCACAGGAGAACTGAGCAGCCAAGTGTGCAGTGCTCTTTGCAATGCAGAAAGGAGTGGAAATCAGCCCGGTTTTACCTGTCCCTGGGCTTGAATTCCAGCTCCCAGAAACCCTAAAGCCACCACAGGTCCAACTGATGTGACCAGAGTGGAAAAATATATATATTTGCCTGGGTCACTCCACACATTTTGGGGAAATTGGGTTTAGATGCTGTTTGGGCACAGTTGTTGCTGTGACACCAGGAATGGGCGATTCTGCAGTTTACGGGGAGCATCCCTTGTGATTCCCCAAATCTGGGGGATTTTTCCAAGTTTTGCTTTGGTGCCACAGTTTTTTGGGGAATGTTTGAATCTCGGAATGGGCAGTTGTGGGACAGGAAGAATGTGGCCATCCAGGCTGGAGCTGTGACAGCATGGACAGCACTCTGTGGAGGTTATCACACCTACTGCAGACCTAATCTCTGTTATCACCCATCTCCAATGACTTCCTATTAACACCAGAAACCCACTTTCTTCTCTTTTTTTTTCCTGTGTGCAAGTTCCATTTTTCTGCTTCCTGAAATGATAACAGAGGCTCTAAATCCAGTATTGATCCAGTTTGCTCAACCTCCCTTCAGTCCACTCCATCAACAACATTTATGGGCCTTGGTCTCATTAATTGCTTTCCCACACAGAGCAAGCTGCAGGCACGAACCATGGCATTACTTCCATGTGGAATAACAGCCACAGGGACCCTTTTCTCCACTGGAAAAGCCTCCTTTTTTTTTCCCTAGAATTCTATACTTAATGGCTAAACACTGAGTCTCTAAATCTTCTGATTTTGCTGGTGGTTCTCATCAAGAAAGTGGGAAATAGGACATAGCAGCAGAGGTCATGTCAGTCCATCTCTATTCCCACTAGGAATACCACAAATCAAGTCCAGGCATTCTCATGCTTTTAATCACTTTTCTCTTTATTAGGATTTGGGTGAGTCACCCCTGGTGCAGTTACACTTCGAGTACCCAGAAGTTTTCACTAAGACAATTCCTAGAAATATTTTTAATGCCTTTTTTCTCAGAAGGAATTTCAGAACAGATATTTTTGAGAAGCCAAACAAGGTATTTATAATAAAAGGCCAAAGTGGCATGGAAGAGTTGAAGGTTTCCATGTGGAAGGGCTGAATAAATGAGATGAGACCCCCCCTTGTAGGACAGATAGGGGGAGTCCTGCAATGAAAGCCCTGGAAATTAGTTTGGGATGAAAAGTGGGACATGGTCATGGTCTTTTGGTACTAGAAATGTTGCAGAAGAGGGATAGCATTAAACTGGTCCATGGGTTGACTGAGTCCAACCAAGCAATTGGATTCTTTTGCAAACAGGGACATTCAGATCAGGCTCAGGGAAAACCCAAAACCTCTCTGGCTCTCAGGATGGAAGCAGTGGGACAGGCAGCCTCCAGCACTGCTGGATTTCCCCCTCCCTGGGGGTGGGTTAAGAAAAATGCCAGACAGGTGTCTGCCAAGGACAGGCTGGGACAGGAAAGTCCAAGACCAGCAAGGGGCATCTGCAGCCCCAGGAGGCCCCAGCTCCTCTCCCCATCCCTCTGGGTGCCAGGCAGGGCTAAGCAGCATCTCCACACTCAGGATTCATCCCTCCCTCCTCAGGGCAAACTACATCGGCCTCAGTGTCACTGAAAAGCAGAGGACAACGTGGCCTTTCTTCATCTCATCCCACCATGGCTTTGCAAGGTCTGCATCACCATTCCCATGCCCTGCCAGAGAAACATCCAGGTATCGAGATGTCAGAGAGAGGAACAGGGCTGGCTGCTGCTCTGAGGATGGAAAGTGGCCATGATCCGTTGGGAGTGGGGGAACAGGACGGAGCAAGACACTATCACAAATTAACTGTCTTGCCCAGGGGTACACACTGAGCTGGCAGCCAAGAGGGGTGTCTGCAAGTCCTGTCCCTCCAGCTCCAGCCCTGGAGCAGCTTTCTGCCCTAGACATGAACCCCCAGAGGTGCTTGGCAAAGGGAAGTGAGTTTTCCAAGCCCCAAGGCCAATGCCTGCCCAAGAGCAGCCGGCTGCTTATCTGTTCATCCATCTGCTGCCACCAGTGCCACCTGTGTGGCAGGGAGGTGGGTATGTGGGAGCTGCAGAGTGGAGCCAGGAGCAATCCCTGCTTCCCAGCTGCTGCTCCTTCTGCCCCTGCTTCTGCTGGGCCAGCAAGCGACAAGCTAGATCCTGGTCCTGGAACGGGTTCCTGCCATAGTCACGGCGGATCCAGGCACGATACTGTGAGGAAAAAGCCAAAAGAGGTTGTCAGGGTCACCAGGGACTGAAACATCCCCAGGTAGGGAGCAGCAGTGGAAAGCAGTGAGAGCCAAGCAGTGCCTGCTGCACCCCAGTCCCCCACAGCGAGGACCAGGGGATCCCCAGCCACATCCAGCATGCGGGAAAATCCCAATTTCACAGGAGCTCACATGCATCATACTGCAGATGCAATGAGTCCCCATATCTGAGCATTCCCCACATCCCCAGCCTGGTATGGACGGGTCTGGAGAGCTGGCAGCATCCTTAGCTTCCCACACCAGCTGCAGCCGGGACAGCAGCTTTATTTACTTCTCATTGCCCAGAAGCTGCTGCTGTTCCTGGTGTGCCTGAATTCCTGTAAGGAAAGCTTCCCCACTCTTTCTCCCACAGGGACAAGCTAGACTTGCTGCCACGACCAGCATGGCCAGGTTGGCTCTTGCAAGGTGAGGCAGGTTTATTGTCAGAGCACCTTCCTCAGCACGGGGAGCCTGTGGGGCACCTCTCCTCCCCTCTCCTTGCTGCAGCCAGACTGCTCCGGTGGCAGGAGCATCCTGGTGGCCAGGGGCCAGCTGACAGCAGGCTGAGGTCTGGAGGTGGTTGAGAAGCAGGAGATGGTCCACAGAAATGCTTCCCATTACTGCTGACTGAGAAACAGCCAGACAGCCCCAGATGGCAGCACCCAAGAGAGTGGCAGAAATGGGCAGCTCTGCCAGGACCTGCCATGCTGGCTGTGTAGTGCTCACAGGGCACTCACAGGCAGGGCTTTGCCATCTCCCTGAGTAGCTGGAAACAAGCTGCTACAGCAAGGACTTACTGGGATGAGTGGTAGGAGCTTGCCCAGCAACACCAAACACCTCTAAGAAAAGGATGGAGGGACCTGCAGGTGCAAAGGGGGCAGAGAGGGGCCGAGCATCAGACCATTGGAGTTCTGCAATGGAGTAGCACAGGGACAGGTATGGGGTGCAGCCAGAGGAACAGGAAAGCAGCCTCCATGAGCTGCCCAGCCTTGGCACTCCCAGGGCAAGATGCCCTTGCTGTGGCTTCCCAGAGCCACTGAGCTCCCAGCAAAGGTTTGGGATGCAGGACAGCGAATTGGTAGCTCAGTCCCGTCCTTCCAGGGCTGGATGAATCACTACAGAAGAAAGTCTGAGACTGACCCTGGTGGCATCCCCCTCTCCTGCAGTCAGGGAAAGTCAGCTCAGGCAAAGGGGATTTCCACTGGGAACCTCTGTAGTTCCCAAATCCACTCCCTCAGACAGTGGGACTCACCACAGCTGCTACACACTTGCCACCTGCAAGCAGGAAGATACTGGGAGCCAGACCCGTGTTCTGTGCAGAAAACAACCACTGGGAAGTGAGTCCTGAAGGATTTGGGGCAAACAACCATGCCAGCTACTCATGGGGGAAACATCCTTCCCATGCAAACCATCCACAGGCATGAAGCTCCACAGGAAGTCCAGCCTGGTCACCGAGGCTTGGCACCCACCATGGCTCAGCACCCAATGCCCAGGCTGGGAGCTGACACCCACCATCCAGTGAGCAGGGAAGGAGCAGGCAGGAGTGGGGGAAGCACCCTGCTGCTGCTGCTGCTCCCAGGGACTTCCTTTTAAAGCCAGAGCAAGAAGTGGTTACAGCCCGTTTCCTCAACCACTAATCCACTGCCCTCTTCCTCCTCTCTCCCAGTGCCAGGAGCACCCAGCCCATCTGGGATAGCGCCAGAGGGGAAAAGGCAGTCTGGCCATGGTGTGCCAGCACCACAGGGGAGCAGGTTCATCACAGGGGTGCCCATCTCTGCCCTCTCTCACATTCACACTGTCTTCTTGGAGCGTACTGACTTCCTTTTCTAACCTTACCCCTCAGCCTGCTGCTGCTCTTGGTCCTTCCTTCCTCCTTTATCCATCTAGCCCAGATAAGCACCATTTGCCAGCTTGAAACCACAGCTGCACGCTCAAGGCATCCTTCCTGCAGCAAGGAGCCAGCTGGACAGTCCCAGGGAGCATCTTCCCCATTCCAGCCTCCCAGGGTCCCATCTGAGGTCCCTGCAATGAAGGAAACTGAGGTACCAAGGGATGCCTGCCCACAAACCTGCTCCTCCCAGGTTTGATCCAACAAGGCATGAGGCTTTTCCCCTTGAACAACCTGGCCAGCCCTTATCCAGGTCTGCTCCCACGCACTGTGCTTCCAAACTGCTGCTTGCTGGAATGACAGCTGGGCTATATGGGGAAATTAAACCCCTGAGGCTCGGGTCATGATACCCTTGGTACTGCATCCTAATGATACACATGGAAGACCACTCCAAAGCCACCAATGGGATCAGTGTGCGACCTCCCACAGCCAAGGTAAGTGAGGCAGCTGCTGCTTGGCACGAAGCACAACACAGGGACAGCATGGGATCGGATCCCAGTGGATGCAGTGCCTACAGCACCCACCACACCGCGGGACCCCCGGCCATCCTCCTCGGCTGACCTGCCGGCCAATCCCTTCCTCTGGCAAAGGGGAGAGCTGGGAGCATCCATGCGGCTCTTCCCCTGCTCCAAATGCAGCTGTGGGTGAGTAATGCCGGAGCCCTCCCCGCTCCCAGCCTTTGCACCCGGGGCCGTGCTGGCAGCAGTCCGCTCACGAGGGCCATTCCCTCCCCGTTGCTGCCACCGCAGGGATTTCACGGAAAAGGCAGCTCTTTCTAAATCCCACGGCTCAGGAAAACACATCCAAGCACCTCCACCCTTGGCTCTGCCTTGGGTATTTCAGGGAAATGCTTGCAAAGCCACTGGCAGAACTTTGAAGTGACAGCGAAGCAGCTTCTAAGGGAAAGGAAGGAAAGCCTGGTGTATGGAGAGAGGGCAGAACAAACCCCACATCACGGTCTGTGCTGGGACGTGGCCAGAACGTGGGAAAGGCTGGGGAGAGCCGGCCTGGCCCGGGGAAGCCCCGCAGGGAATCTCCAGCACCACGGGTGTTTTGTAATCCCCTGGAGCATTTTCCACCCTCCTCTGCGGGCATTTTTGCAAGCTGGTGATAACGGGGCAGAGCCACATCCCTCATGTGACAGCGCTCACGCACTACTGCCAGCACCCAGGGAAAGGAACTTGGTGTTAGGGAAGGGGCTGAACTTCGGGCCAGCATCACATGCTGGCCCAGTCTCTGTTCTGGGAGGAGAAAAATCCCCTTGAAGGGCTCGACATGGCTGGAGGGACCACCAGGTCCCCTCTGCCATGTGCCATGGGGCCGTTGCACAATGCTCATGGCTGGAGTGGATGGATGGGGGCTTTGCCTCCAGTTTTCCGACCAGGTTTAGGGGTGACCTGGGCTGTGAGATGAGTTGTACACATCGATTTGAGGGTTACTTTTTCCTTGCAGAGGTCCATCTGTGTCCCACATGCAGTTTGGGACCCCTGTCCTTGGCTGCAGACCCCAGGGCTGGGTGAAGGAACAGGATCCAGTGTGGGAGGATGGAGCAGAGCCTGGTGGGAGCTGTGCTTTTACAGGCTTTTCCCTTTTTTCAATTTTCTCCTTTTTTTTGCTTTTGAGGGTTTTCCGGTTCCAGAGTGCAGCTCTGATCTCTGCTCTCCCGGTTAAACGTGCCGCTGTCACTCCCAGCTGCCAGCAGCCAGCTTGGCTCAGCTATATCATCCCTCCCTTACACAGGATGGGAATCCAGCCAGCCAGAGCTTTTGCTCTCCTAAAACCTGCTGCTCCACGTCATTCTGGGGAGGCAAGAGGAGACTTCTCCACCCACACTTGCTCCTGCCTGTTCTTGCCCCTAAAAGCAGAGGACTTGCTGTCAGAGGAAGCCCTGCCAGATCCAAGCATGCACAGACATCCCAACAGTGCTTGCAACAGCCTTCCTCCCTCTCCTCTCCCCCCTTCTGCCTCCAGCTCCCGCTGCACTGCATTCCCAGGAATCAGCCCAGCTCCTTCCTGAGGCTCCCAGGGGACAAGCTGCTCTCCCATCCCTCCCACTGTGTCCTAACCGAACTCTCGAGCAAATAACTGTGGTTTTAAGGTTTGAAAGAGCCTTAAGCACTCACATAATATCTAAACACTTCTTTTTCTTTTTTTTTTTTTTCAATTTTCTCCTTTTTTTTTTGCTTGCTAAGCCCCAAATCCCCAGGTAATAAATAACACCCCCAAAAGCCAGCTGGGGCAAACAGCTGGCCATGCAGAGAGCTGCATGCAAAAGAGCCCTGCCTGGCTGCAAACTCCACCACGTATTTAAGGGGACATCGGGGCGTGACCTACCTCCTGCAGCAGGGTCCTCTCGTATTCCTGCAGCTGCTGCTGGAAGCCGGAGTTGGGGCTGACGTAGGGTCTCACAGCCTTGGTGGCAGCCAGGTAGCTCTCCCAGCCCAGCTCTGTCACTGTCATCAGATAGGCCACCAGGATGGTGGTGCTGCGGGAGACCCCGGCCAGGCTGGAGTGGCAGGAGGGAGCAGCGTTATTCCCAATGCAAGGGGTTGGTGTGGGACACCCATGGGGTGCAGCTTCCCTTGGGCCTTGATGGGGTGCTAGCAGGGTTCCCTGGGCATGGACTGAGAAGGGGTAAGGAGCTCTCTCCCTCTCTCATCACTGTTGGTGGCTCCAAGCAGGTGGCACCACCATGTCCCACCGTTTTGGATGCTCAGTTGTCAGCGCATGGACCACCCGTCCCTGTGGGTCCAGGGAGACCTTCCCCTGTCACCCTCCTGCTGTTCCTTCTTCTCCTCTCCTCCCTCCCCACCACAAGTAATGTTTGAAGTCGAGGACACCTTTTGGGAACCCATCTCCACCTCCCAGAGGACTGATGGGGCATGAGGAGGTTCCAGCAGCTCTCACCAATGGACGAGGCAGCCTCCCCCACCAAGCCGGCATTCATGGATGAACTTGATGCTCTCCTTAAAATGCTGCAGTCTGCAAGAAGAGAGGCAGGAGGTGAGGAGGGGAGGGCTGTCCGTCCCTTCCAGGTACCAGGACATCCTGGAAACTGCTGTTGTGTTGCTCCCATGGACTTCCCACTGCCCTGGGGCCACCAGTGTGGCGTGGGAGCAGAGATCCTTCCTCTACCAGGTGAAGGCAAAGGGGATTGTCATCATCTGCTGGGAAGGAAATGACCTGGGAGATTTTCCAGGGGATTTCCTGCTTTCTGAGGAATCAAGGAATGATGGTGATGCCATCCTCAGGGAGGACCCCAGGGGGACATCCTCCAGGGAAAGGTGTCATCTTGTGCATAAGGGATGTGCATTCTCCCACATCAGCACTCATCCTGAGCCATCACCTAAACCCTAATTCCCAAATGATGCCGAAAACGCTTGGTTCCCTCCAAGGGAAAGATGGAAAGACACCAGCAGGGAAGAAGGCAGGGAGAAGCGTGGCTCTGGAGGCATTTTGCCTGGAGATCCCCTTTCCACCCACACAAGGGCATGGAGAAGTGCCTGTGCCATGGAGGTAGGGATGCCAGCAACAACACAGGCATGCCCATGGATTGGTGCCTGCATTCCCAAAAACATAACCAGCTACTGCTGGCAAGGCAGAGGGAGCACATTCACCCAAACCAGCAAAACGAGGCTCAGAGCCAGGGCTTTCTGATGGAGACCTGGAAAACAGGATAACTAACTCCGTATGTACTGATGGGATGGAGATGGGTGTTTGTGGGAGGGTTATGCAGGCTCCTGTGAGACACATCCCCCCTGCTCATCACTGGATGGGATGCTGGAACTGTTGAGCTTCCAAGATCCCGCGCTGAGCCAGGCATTCTTCTCCTTGGCACGTGTTTCCAACAAATGCTGCCCATCCCTGCTCACCCTCACAGCCACACTGGGCTCTGGGGCTGTTTTGAGGCAGAAAACCTAATTCTGTGTCATTTGTGCTGCTGGTGGCCTCCCTGACCCCGCAGCCCTGGGTTTTCCAGGAGAAGAGGATCCCTTTGGCAGCAGCACCTCTGCTCCGGCGCCGGACTTCCTCTGCCTCCGCATGACGGGGTGGGCGTGTGCCTGCACAGCCTTCCTGATTTCTCCAAAGCCAGGGCATGAGCTACTGCAGAGTTATTCCCACTGTGCCCCTCCCCAGGGGAGCTGGTTTCCCAATGGGGACAAGGCAGAACCCTCCAAAATCTCCTCCATCCCTGCTAGTCCATGGCAGGGGGTGCTCTTCGCCCCGCCCTGGGAGTGCTGGATTCAGCTCCTTCTAAGAAACCAGCCAAGGATGAGTTTATTCAGGAATCGCAGGGGGTTCTGCTGCCCAGGAAGAGGAGAGATGAGGGATTCTCTGCCACTGTGTTCATATCGAAAATATTGAGCCTCTCAATCCTGGAAGGAGATGTCTGTCTACGGCTTCTCATGATCTTCATCCTCCCCCAACGCAGCATCACCTTTTGGGGGGTGCTTTCCCTGCTTAAAGTTTGCCCCAGGGCATTTCATCTTGTCCTACTTATCTTTGCAAGCAGACAGCATCCCCCAGGGCCTGCAGGTGCTGCCCACACAGCTCCAGGCTCTCCAGATCCCAGTCCTCCTCTTCAGAACCTTGGTAGGACCAGCAGGGAGACCCCTTCCTTGCAAACACGTGATTCTGGTGCCTCCAGCCCACTCCACGCGTGCAACATCCTCTCCCAACCCATCCCACAGGGAAGGCAGTGAGCATTTCAGCCACCCCATCCATCCTCACACACCCCAGGGGGTGCTTTCCCCCAGGCAGCCAGCCAGAGGAAAACTCTCCCTGTGCTTTTCCAGCCTTAAGACGTGGGATCGGACTCCTGAGCTCCGGAGTCACAAGCATCTCCTCTGCAGGACACAAGTTCACCAGGATTGTGAAATCCAAGGCATAAACTGACATGCAGAAAATAGTTCCTTGAACAAGTCTTCCTTCCGGCAGCCAGCTTTATCTTCTTTTTTTTTTTCCCTTTTTTTTTTTTTCCTTCCTTTTGTAGATATGCCAGAAATGCCAAGAAATGAGCAAAGAGTAAAAAAAATAACAGCCAAAAAACCCAGTTCTTGCTGAGGCAGGGTTTTCTTGTAAAGCTTCTCTTTCCGCTCAGCGGGAGCATGAGCAAGCACAATCCCACCCCCGGGCACAGCTGCTCCCAAGGATGCTGGAAAAACCAGCACCTCCACAAACAGGGCTCACTCTGGTCACTCTGCATCAGGTTTTGATGCTTTTCAGGGTTTGATGTGACAGAAAAATCCCTCGGAGTTGCCCATTTGCTGGTTGAAATGAATGATTTATGGGTGCCTGTCGCACAAAGCAGCAGCAGGATGGTGCCTCCCCCCAGTACCAGCATCCCAATAAATCCTGGAGCTCCCTTCCAGCACCTCTCTTCAGCTTCATCTCAAAAACATCATTCCAAAGAAAATAAATCATTGTCTTTCTAACACTCCAGTTTTCAACCCTGCACAGTAGAATAGTTCTGAAACTTGATGGAAAACTAAATTTACTGACTGCAAACACACACAGAAACAGATTTTAAGCCCTAAAATGCTATTTTCCTCCTGAAATACACCCCAGCTTATGTGAAGCTCTGGAATGATACAGAATGGCACAGCATGAACGGACTAAACCATTCTCCTGCAGCATCTGAACTTTTATTGACTGACAACTACCAGCACATGATCTGGGAGGCAAAAGGATGGGAAACAACTTACAGATTTTGACTGGATGCATCTGAGGCTGAGATACACAGATAGGTCACGTCCTGCAATACAAAGATGGTCACAGGAGTAAAATACATCCAAGAAACATAAATTCCCCCATTCTTTTCTTTTCTCTCTCCCCAGCTGGAGGAGAAAGCTGAAAACCACTTTTGGGTACCATCCCCCTGCTCCTCTCTGATGGGTGGGCACATCCATCCCACCCAGGCTATTTCCTCCCATTTCATCCCACAGGACAGGCCAGGCTGTGGGGGACCACTACAGTGCTCAGGAGCCCCCCAAAATAGAGCCAGCCCTTTCTCAGGGCCCTGAGCCCCACCAGGAAGACGTGTGTGAACACGCACTGACGAAGCCGCTCTCATCAATGAGTTATTTCCTCTCTGTCCTTTTAATACACCATAAATCATCTGCCTCATGCTGGCCTAGGTCAGATCACTTTCCTCTCCTTAAAACGTCGCTTCCTTGATCCTCCCTGTTCTAAGATAAAATTAGATCCTTTTCATCTCAGGGGTTGTGGGTTTTTTTGTCCTTTCTTAGCTGAACGGGTGGAAATCCTGCAGACAGAGCACCAGGGATTGCCCCATTTTCAGCAGGTTGCTGCTGAAAGGTCCTCCCTGGGTGATGCAGCCCAACCCCATGGACCACCCTCCAGCCTCAGGAGGCTGGAAAAAAGTGTATTATTTAAGGAGGGAAGGGGTAGAGTGGGATAGGCACAGGGATCATTCTGTGGTGGAAAGACCCATGTTGCAAAGATGACACAGGCTTTCCCATGCACCGCCTCTCCATCCCATCCATGGCTCCACACCATTCCCAGTGCCAACCAGACCTCCCGGCAGCGAGAAGAGCCACCCCAATGGCAAAGCCACTGTGCCAAGCAGGGGAGCAACCAAACCAACCCCAATCCTCCCCTAAAACCCTGACCCACACACCAATCTCGGATTAACTGCCGGGCTCCCAGTGGCTTCCCCTTCCCCACGGGGCTGGGCGTCCCCATCCCACCTCGGGGAGCCGGGCCACACATGGGAACGGTGCTGGGGTTTGCGGTTCCCGGCCCGGGGCCGTGATTGACACGTTGCTCAACCCACCATGCCTTTCCGGTTCCCCTTTCCACACCCCTGCGGCTCTGCTCCGTGTTGTAAGCTCATTGTAAGCTCCCCATGTGGTTTGCTCCCTGTCTGGCCATGCCCCGGGCTCAGCAGCCCCAGCTGCTGCCCCTTCCCCAGGCACCAGCCGTTTCTCTGCCGCCTCCTCCTTCCTTCTCACTCTCCCCCCTCGGTGTTACCCAATGCCTCGGCAGGGAAAAGGCTCCAGATGGGGGATTGTTGGGGCTCCCTCCCCGCTGTGGTCCCAAAAGGATGAGGGGTCTTGCCAATCGCCTTGGCTTTCTTCAGCATCCCAGGATTTGGGAGACAGCAGCAGGTCCAACACCAGGGTAAAGAGCCCCCAGCACAAGAAGGACGTGGACCTGTTGGAGTGAGTCCAGAGGAGGCCATGGAGATGCTCCGAGGGCTGGAGCACCTCTGCTCTGGAGACAGGCTGGGAGAGCTGGGGCTGTTCAGCTGGAGAAGAGAAGGCTCCAGGGAGACCTTAGGGCCCCCCTTCCAGTGCCTAAAGGGGCTCCAAGAGAAATGGAGAGGGACTTTGGACAAGGGCCTGGAGTGCCAGGACAAGAGGGAATGGCTTCCCACACCAGAGGGTAGGGTTATGTGGAATATTAGGGAGAAACTGTTCCCTGTGAGGGTGGTGAGGCCCTGGCACAGGTTGCCCAGAGAAGCTGTGGCTGCCCTATCCCTGGAAGTGTTCAAGGCCAGGCTGGACGGGGCTTGGCGCGACGTGGGATAGCGGAAGGTGTCCCAGCCCATGGCAGGGGCTGAAACAAGATGTACTTTAAGGTCCCTTCCCACCCAAAGCAGTCCATGATTCTGCGATATGATGATCTATAGGATTTTCCCCCTCCCCCCATGGCTGTGCCCACCCTGTTATCCAGCTCTGCCCCTGCACCAGGCATCCAGCACTCCGTGGCCATGCTCCTTGCACACCCCTGTGAGCCAAACCCCAAGGGGCTGTTCCCAATTCATGGGACTGTCCAGGCAGGATTTGTGCACGAGAGACCTGCCCCGAACCTCTGGCATCGACCCACGGGCAGCTCCCTCCTGCCTCAGTTTCCCCGCTGACAACCCGGGGGACCGCAGCGCTCTGTGGTCAGCGGGAAAGGAGATCCTGGATCCTGGGGGATGTCCCGAGCTCCGCTGCGTGTCCCCCGCGGCCGCCGGGGCTCCATCCGCGGGGCACCGCCGCCCTCTCGTGGGGACCCCCCGGCAGCACCGGGCACACGGCAGGGCCGGTCCCGCAGCGCCGCGGGTCGCACCCGCACCCCAAAAAAACACCGAGTGACGTCTGTGACCCCAAAACATCCCGCTCCCCCTCCCCAAAGCCAGCGCTGAGCCCCTTTGGGTGCAACTCATCATTGCGCAGTGCAGACTGGGGCAAATCCAGCATTGCTTCTCCCTGCTCTGTCCCACACCAGGAGAAGCCCGTGGGTGTCCCATCTGCACCTTCCCAGCCCCTGCTCCTCCAAGGTGGTCCCCCAGCACCCCTGCCTGGGCACTCACCTCCAGCACGGGCTTGGCACCGTTGTGGACAGAGAGGATGTGGGTCACCCCATTCCTCAGCAGGTTTTCATGGTCCTCAGAGTCTGGAAGCAGGAGCCACATGGGAATCATCTGCTCTCCTGGGAGTTCTGCTGGACCCACCAACAACCCACACCCATCGCTCCCATCCCCTGACCCCCACTCCAGCCCTTCCTGCTGCCTCTCAACCCACGGTGCAGGGAAGGAGACTGGGCACTGCCTTCCAAGCAAAATCCCCCTTGGAAAAGCTGGGTACACAGCAGGCTCCTAAAGCCACCCCCAAAAACAGAAACTGTACTGCTGACTTGGACAAGGCTGTGGTGTCCTCGCTGTTGAGGAGCTTTCCACCCATGCCAAGGGCTGCCCAGTGTTCCAGCATGGCTAATGACAGCAGCTCCCCATGGACAGCCCTTTCCTGGGCTAGAATTGCATTGGATCAGTTGCAATTGGGATGGGGATTTTGGGGGGCTTTGGATCACTGGAAGATGCTGAGGAGCAGACACAGGGAGCCCCCAAGGAGAGGGAATCCTCCAGCCCTGCTAGCTAACCCAGGGATCCCACAGCACCACAGAGGTGGGGCAGAGAAAGGTACTTACCACGGATATTCCCGAGGTAGAGGCCTGTGACAACCTGGGAGGTGACAAAAAAGAGAGTTCAGACAGCACAAGCTGCATCCAAAGTGGTGGGAGCATCAAGCTGCTCAGGTGTTTCCAGCAGGACCAGGAAATCTGGCACCAAACTCCTCAAGCCATGACAAACCAAGTAGCTAAACTATGAAGCACTTTAATTAACAACGAGGAAAGGCTGAGCCCACTTAAACCACCAGCCCAAACCCCTCCAGGAGTGCAGAGTTCGGGAAAACACAGCACAGAAACAGAAGGGACTTGGATGTGGTCCTATAGAGTTTCAAAGGTTACATCTGCCAGCTGGGGATAGATGGGCACAGGCTATTTATAACACTTTTCTGGCCAGGATGTTGCAGTAAGAGACATTAAGGCTGTAAACTGGGTCTCCAGCTCGCTGCTGTGGGGTTATGAAGGAGAAAAGGGGGCAGCTCAGGGTATTCACGGTGTGTAAGAACCCACTAGAGCATTTTTCAGGATGACAAAAAAGAGACAGCTGGACTTGCTGGTGCCCATCTGGCAGAAAACCCCTGGTTTGAGAAGTTTTAGAAACGGTTTGCAGCAGCGCTGGGTCACATCCAGCCCAGCTCTACCATTCAGCTGAAGCCCAGCCTGTTCCTGGGTGCAAACACCTGGATCCAGCACAACTTGTACAGCACCAGCTGTTACCAGTAGAAAGGGGACGCCAAGCCCTGCATATTATCCAGTCCAAAGTGGAATCCTACAAAAGTACCTGCACCAATAGCTCCTGGCAGCAAGAGCCCAGATCCCTGAGAGGGTTTGGTGGCACCAGGGGGACCTTAAAAGCCGCTTTGCTGGTCAGGCTGTGTCTGCAGGGGGTGAAACCCAGGTCTAAACCACACCAGAGCCATGCAGAGTTTGCCCTGATTTGATCTTTCTGTTGTCCCAGAGTCTAATTTTAAACTGGAGAATGCACATACCAAGGAGTTATTTCAGGACACCAACAGAAATTGATCCTCTCTGCCAGCCCTGGAGGAACAGACAGCAGTGAAACCCCACTTCCCACATCGCTGCCAGGCACAGACATGTCCTGGGTGTGGTAAGGGGGGAAATTCCCTGCAGGGACCCCCCTGTCAGCCCTAAGAATGAGAATGCCATGGCTTTACCTCCCAAGGGAGGAGCATTTAACACCAGCTGTCACTCTCCTGACACTTGCAGACACTTTGCTCCTCACCTCCGATATAAACCCTGGATATAAATCAATATTTGTTGCCTCAATTTTCTTTCGTAAGTACTTGGAGTTTCAAAGGGGAATGAAAGGGAAGATGGAAATAGTTGTATTTATGGAACCGTGGTGGCTTGGGAAGAGTATCCACGGGCTGCAGGAGAAGAGGACGTGCTGGCCAGCATCCCACTGCCCCTTGGTACCTTGCTCATTCCACTCCCCATGGGCTTTGTCTCTCTAGGATCAGGAATCAGGCGGTTTCTTGGTCTCCAAGGCTACCTGCAAATAAACACCCGAAAATCCCAGGCAGGGTGGTGAGATCTGACCCTCTCCTACGGTGCATCCCTCTGCCAAGAGCAGGAGGAAGGGGAACACATGCCAGGAGGGGAATATGCAGAGCCCTGGCAAACTTAGCTCACCTTCAGGCTGCTCCTGCAGGTCCTGCCGCTGCACTGGCAAAGGGAAGAGAGGAGAGTGGCTGATCCTGGGCAGGGGAGGGCGAAATAAGGATCCGGGGCCGTGGTGAGGCTCAGGTTTCCCTCCCAGGGTCCTTGGAGCTTCCACAGCCTTTTGGGAAGGACAGTCCTGGGAGGAATGACTCCCCGCTCCCAGCAATGCTGCCCAGTATTCCTTCTGGGATGCTGCAGGCTGGTACAAGCCCTGCATTCAGCGGGATTTCTCTTCCGGTCATGCTGATTCCTCCCAGTCACCGGGATGAGCAGAATTCAGAATAAGGCCTGGAAAACCAGAGCATGGCACGAGCAACGTGCAGCTGATGGAACACTGAGGATGAGCCCACCTTCCCTTCCCTCTGGGAGCAGGGATGAGAGGAGCTGTAAAGCAATGCTGCCAACTCCAGCGTATGCTTCAAAACATCCATTTTCCAGGCAGGAATACCTGGCAGTTCACTGTCCCCCTCCCACATCTGTGCCACCAGCCTGCCAGAGGCAGGAGCTGTTTGTGGAAAGCAGGGAAGGGCAAATCACAGGCACAGCAAACACCTCTGCAGCCATCACCAGCCTGGAATTCTGGCATCCTTGGACCACCCCAGAGACAAATTTTATCGCTTAAGGGATTTTTCAGATGCAGGAAAGGGAGTTCATTAACTCCAACCAATTTATCTCACCTTAAAAACCTTCCCCAAATTTCTGAGTGGAAGGAAAAGGCTGGCCAAGTGGGTGAGACCCCACACAGCTCCTAAACATGTTCACAGGCTTAAAACCACATCAGGTTTCCTGATGGAGGTTTCCTGTCATTGGGAAAGGAGCAAAGTGAAGCCAAAGCTTGCTTTAGTCTTCAGAGGGGCGTTTTTAAACCAAAAACCTGCACAATCCAGGGGACACCATCTTAGCTGAAGGGAGAAATTTGACAGCAGCTTTCTTAGCCCTGAAAACATCAAGCTGGGAACCACTTTGCTCAGACCACGGTGCTCCCACCCCAACAAACACATTCAGAAACCAGTAACAGGCAAACTCTCAAGTTAACCAGACATTTATTAGCATTTCTGTAGGTGGAGAGGGTGTTCCAGTACACAAGCAACGAGGTCACGCACAGGTGATGGAATCGTTTCATATTCAAGCAGAGCAGGTTCCACTGAGTTGCTTTATTTCTTCCATTCGTTCTTGTCATAATCCCACTGGGATGAGATGCCCTCCACAGGGTTCATCCTCATGTCCAACATCCTCTTGGTCTGCGCTGACAGCCACTCCTCGGAGAAGGTGTGCGGGATGGGGCCGTACACTGTGGGGTGGGATTGGATGGAATTATACCGTGATGCCAAATCAGCAAGTTGGGAACTGAGGGACAAGTGTCACTAACAAAAAGCTTTTTGGCACAGGGTGGAACTGGATGAGCTTTATGGTCCCTCCCAACCTAAACCATTCCATGATTTTCTGATCTGTTCAAACCTACGCTCCCTACATCCATTTTCTGATGCATCCAGCTCAGACCACATTCCCGCATGGATTCTCTAGCGGCTTCCTTCATCAGTAAAGGCTTGTACCACAATAACAGCTTCCTGCTTTCCTTTTCTTGGGAGCCTCAAGGCAGGGAGCAGCTCATTTAACTGCTGCTCTGCCTCACAGCAGCTGGAGGCTCCCTTGAGGTTGGATCCTGAGCTGGGAAAGCAGCCAAACATGGCAGGAAACCAAATGCTCACTACCAAGGCAGCAATAACCTTCTCCAACAGCAGGGAGGGGAAGCTCTGGGATCAGGAGTATCACCACTCATTCCCCTCCATTTCCTCTCCTCCCAAAGCTCCACTACCTTTCCATGACACAGCTTCCTGAATATTTATGTAACGAACCCACTGACTCCATAAACTTACAACTCCGGGACAGAGTTTTCAGGGACTTACAAACAGCTCCTGCTGGGAGGTCACAGTTATGGCTCTTCCACACACCATCCTGGCCCCACGGAGCAGCTTACGGGAATTCTCTAATGTCCCATTAGGGATCACAAACTGATCCTGTTCTCCACTGAAGGGTTACTTACTGAAGTGCTTCTGCCAGATAAGGATGACACCGGTGACGCCAAGGAAGAACAACACTCCACCCAGGACAGTCTTCCACTCGTTTGTTCCTTTGTTCATCTCCGCGTAGGTCTCGTTGAATTTCATACGATACACTGTCAAAAAAAGCCACAAAATCATCTCTTGTAATTTTTCCTGTGACTTGCAGGTGACAGGGAGCTCTCCAGAGGGAGGTGACCGAGGCCTGAGGCTGCCCAAAAGGAGGTGGATGTTTAATTAGTTTTGGAATCAGCTGCCCTCTCCCACACCAAGACCAATGAGTTGTGTTTCACCTTCCCCACCTGTTCCACCCCCACATCAACGTGAAGTCTTCATTTTACAGATTATCATAAATTGTGCAAAAGTTGCAGAATAGACCTGAAGGGAGGAGAAACTGAGTTCTCCTTCCTCCCTTCCAATTCTCAGTTATCCCAGAACTTCCTAGCACAAATAATTCCAACAGGAACGCTTCTATCTCAAAAAGCTTCCCAGCTCTGCCACTACAGATTTTAAAACCCAAAGCAACATAAGATCTGGGGAGTGCTTAGGAACATCTGAGCTGTACCTCAAAGGGTCTTAAACCTTTGACACCTGTTCACACACGAGGTTCCCACTTCATTCCACAGCAGCAGTTGGAAAAAATGAGGCAGTTTTATTTGCAAGTCAAAACACTCACTCAGGGCTTTAATTAGCTGGAATTTGGTTAATGTAAAAGTCCATGGTCATTAACATTCAAATAATCATCTGTGTTTGGGGCTCATTTCCCTCAGCTGGACTAACAATGACATGTTGTAATGAAGAGATTTTGTCTGGCTTGTTGAAAGCAGATGGGAATCAAGTAACAAATAAAATTACTGTTTGTTTTCTGGAAGAGGAAGGAATTGCTGGATGTGACCTCAGGTCCAGAACAGACACCACAGAAGGTGCATTTCATGTTCTGAAACAGCACCAAGGACTTTGGGAACACAAACCACGGCCACCAACATGATGAGAGGGATGAAGCACCTCTCCTGCAAGGAAAGGTTCACAGAATTGGGATTGTTCAGCTTGGAAGAGAAGGCTTAGGGGTGATGTAATTGTGGCTTTCCAGTGCCTGAAGGGACTACAAGAAACATGAAGAGGGACTTTGGACAAAGGCTGGATGGACAAGACAAGAGGGAATGGCTTCCAATGCCAGAGGGCAGGGCTAAATGGGATACTGGGAGAAATTGTTCCCTGTGAGGGTGTTGATGCCCTGGCAGAGGTTGCCCAGAGAAGCTGTGGCTGCCCCATCCCTGGAAGTGTCCAAGGCCAGGTTGGATGGGGCTTGGAGCAACGTGGAATAGTGGAAGGTGTCCCTGCCCATGGCAGGGGTGGGGCAAGATGGGCTTTAAGGTCCCTTCCAACCCAAACCATTCCATGATTCCATGGCAGTGAACATGAAGCAGAGATCATGTCGTTGCCACTGTCAGGTCACTCAGAGCCCCCCAAACCTACATTCCACTTTCTCATCGATGGACAGGGCGGTCCATGAGGCCTTTTCCTTCTCCTTCAGCGCCTTCTGCTGTGCTGAGAGGTCCCTCACAAAGGCCACCTCAGGCAGGGGCACGTCCCGACGGTCCACATAGGCTGGGAGGGTGTAATCCTCTGCTTTCACAACGCCAGCTGCAGGGGGGGAGAGAAGAAACACCAGTCAAACTCCTGCACAAATATCTCTTACAGGTTACAACACAAAAACCCAACAGCTCAGTCAAAAAGCTGAGGCCTGTTAAGGAATCCTGGAGGAAAAAGATCTCCAGATGAAGCACTTAAAACAGGAAAAAGTTCGAGTTCCAAATCCCAGCCATGGGCAGGGACCCCTTCCACTATCCCAGGTTGCTCCAAGCCCCATCCAACCTGGCCTTGGACACTTCCAGGGATGGGGCAGCCACAGCTTCTCTGGGCAACCTGTGCCAGGGCCTCCCCACCCTCACAGGGAAGGATTCCTTCCCAATATCCCATCTAATATCAGGAGGAATTTCTTCCTGGAAAGGGTGGTGAGGCATTGGAAAGGGCTGCCCAGGATGGTGGTGGAGTCCCCCTCCCTGGTGGTGTCCATGGAAGGACTGGATGTGGCACTCAGTGCTCTGGGCTGGGTGACAAGGTGGGGATCAGGCACAGGTTGGACTCAATGATCCCGGAGCTCTTCTCCACCCACAATGATTCCTTGATTCTGTGACTCCTGCTGCCTCCCCAGCAGCACCTCTGCACTGCCAGCTGTGGCACTGCCCACTCCCATCTCCTGCTCCAGCCTCCTCCCCAGTCCTGTCTTTTCCCACCCCCCCCAGGGCAGCTGTTTATGCTCCTGCTCTACAGGACTGGGTTTGTTGCCCTCACCACCCCCAGGGCAGTGTCACCCACCGTGTCCGTGAGCTCTCAGGCACAGGGAGGTGCAGATGGATCTCCTCCCGACAAGGCTGACGGCTCTGGAAGCCAACATCCTGCAGCAAGAACAGCACCAGGTCAGGCAGGGACAGGGCAATGGACCAAGAGGAAATAACATTTTCCAATAATTTATATACAGAAACAGCCAGCCTAGAGGCTTCCTGCCCCTTCTCCAAAGGGCAGCACGGCACTTCATGGTTTTCAGGGATTTTCCCCCTCTACAAGATGAGCCCTTCCCTCCCTGTTGCTGCCCAGAGTCTCTTGCACTCAAACCCGAAGTCATTCCCTTGTTTTCAGGGATATTCCCCCACATAATTTACTTGGATGAGTCTTTCTCGCCTTGCACTCGAACCTAAAGACACTCCCTTGTCCAAACCACCCTTCTAAGACACTTTAATTCCCAAGCAAACCGTTCCTGGGCAGATGCCAGGAGCCACAAGCGATCCGAGCGCAAGCACATCCCACACTCGCTGCGGCAATCCCTGGTCAGGGGGCGATCCCGGCACATCCCCGGGCAGGGCGGGCACACAGACAACGGATCCCACACCCGCACGGCGCTCGGGTTCCCCCCGCGGCCCCAACCCGGCCCAAACTCCCCCGAGCCTCCAGGAGGTCCCGCCGCCCGCCCTGACCTTGCCCCCACCCAGTGCCACCTCAGGCCCTCCCGACATGGCGCGACACCGGCGACATGGCCCCGCACCGACACACTGGGACCCCCTGG
>VYXB01010677.1:181596-202544 GCA_013397135.1 Pachyramphus minor
CCCCGCAGCCCCCCAACCCGGGCTGCCCCGCCCGCTCTCCCATTGGCCCGGGGACGGATGGGAATGGCGGTAGGATGCCCTGCAGGCTCCCAGACCCTTCCCAATCCCCTCCCAGCCCTTTCCCGGTCCGTCCCGGCCCCACGACCTGGCGACCGTCCTCTACCGCGGGCGGGACCGGAAGGAGCCGCGGCCGGAAGCGCGGGGCACGCCGGGAAGTCAGGCGGAGAGGGGAGCCGGGACGGAGCGGCCGCGCGCGGGGGCTGATGGGATGCGGGCGGACCGCCTAATGGAGGTTTAACACACAATCCCTGAATCCCATCATCACTGGTAGTGGAAAAGAGCTCCGGGATCATCGAGCCCAACCTGTGACCGATCCCCGCCTTGTCACCCAGCCCAGAGCACTCAGTGCCACATTCAGTCATTCCTTGGATACCCCCAGGGATGGGGATTCCACCAGCTCCCTGGGCAGCCCCTTCCAAGGCCTGACCACCCTTTCCATGGAGAAAGTCTTCCTCATGTCCAACCTGAACCTTCCCTGGCACAGCTTGAGGCCGTTTCCCCTTGCCCTGTCCCTTGTTCCCTGGGAGCAGAGCCCGACCCCCACCTGGCTCCACACTCCTGTCAGGGAGATGCAGAGAGCGAGAAGTTTCCCCCTGAGCCTCCTTTTCCCCAGGCTGAGCCCCCCCAGCTCCCTCAGCTGCTCCTGGTGCTCCAGACCCTTCCCCAGCTCCATTCCCCTTCCCTGGACACGCTCCAGCCCATCAGTGCCTGTCCCGGAGGGGGGGGCTCAGAACCGGACACAGAATTCCAGGTGCGCCCTCGCCAGTGCCCAGCGCAGGGGGACACCGGCCCCGTGCCCACCTGGGCACACCTGGGCACACCTGGGCGCGCGCCCCGCCGCTGGAACCAGCACCCGCGGCTCCTTTCTCCCGCATTCTCCAGCCCCCTGCCCACCCCGCGGGGTGTCCCCTGCCGACCCTCACGGGGAACAGGCGCGGCTCCCCCAGCCCTCCCCCCCGCCACCGCCCCGGGAACCGCCACAATCCGCCCCAAAATCGCTGTCGTAAGAGCCGGCGGTGCTTGGCGGCGCTTTGCCGACACTCGGCGGCGCTTGGAGGCGGGCGGGGAGCGGCGCGGCCGGAGCCGGGGCAGGTCCCGGGGCGGGTCCCGGTGCCGGGGGCAGGGTCGGGGCAGGCAGGATGAAGTTGACCACCCAGGCGTACTGCAAGATGGTCCTACACGGCGCCAAGTACCCGCACTGCGCCGTGAACGGGCTGCTGGTGGCCGAGCGCCCGCCGGCCCCGCGGCCGCCNAGGCAGTGCCCGAGCTCCGGGGGTTTGCGCTTGGAATGCGTGGAGCTCCAGCATTGGAGGGATGTGGAGCTGCTGGAGCGAGTCCAGAGTAGGCCACGGAGATGCTCCGAGGGCTGGAGCCTCTCTGCTCTTTTTCCAGGCTGGGAGAGCTGGGGCTGTTCAGCTGGAGAAGAGAAGGCTCCAGGGAGACCTAAGAGCCCCCCTTCCAGTGCATAAAGGGGATCTGGGAAAGCTGGAGAGGGACTTCGGACAAGGGCCTGGAGTGACAGGACAAGGGGGAATCGCTTCCCACTGGAAGAGGCAGGGTTAGGTGGGATATTGGGAAGAAATTCTTCCCTGTGAGGGTGATGAGGCCCTGGCACATGTTGCCCAGAAAAGTGTCCAAGGCCAGGTTGGACGGGGCTTGGAGCAACCTGGGATAGTGGAAGGTGTCCCTGCCCGTGGCAGGGGGTGGAACTCGATCATCTATAAGATCCCTTCCAACCCAAACCACTCCATGATTATGAACAGGAGAAAATCCATCCCTTTTTAATATCTGTAAAACTTAACTAATTTCCGATTCCTCCAGACTCATTTGCTTTAATGTTCCCCTCACTTTGCATCTCTTTTTCACCCAAAAAAAAAGATTTATTTATAAATAAATTCAGTTATTTGTGACTAAATTCCAGTTATTTGTGACTAAATTCCAGTTTTCTCCAGCTGAGATGATGCCATGGGAATGTTGACATCTTTCTGAAGCCTGGAAATGATGAAATGCTGCCAGAGCAGCTGAGCCTGAGCCCTGACCGTTCAATTTTGCCATGAAACACACAAAATTTTCCATTTAAAATATATTTGCAGCAGTGTAACAGTTTGGGAGGGACACAGCACTGTATGCTGCTGGTGTCATCACTTTCTGAGTACGATTTTCCTCATGTCACTGCTTGGGAAAATGGAATAATCCTGTTTATAATTGCCTTAATGTGGGCAGGGCTTGATTCTTCACCTTTTAGAATGGCAGTAACTTGTTTTTCCTCTGTGAGTAAGTGGAAGTTGCTAGCAAAGTGTAGAATAATGTATATAATAAAGTATGTGTGGGCTTTTCATTAAATTAGGATTAAATGCCTTTCTGCAGGTTTTGTGGCAGTGAATTTTTGTAAGCTTTTGGCCTTCAGTGTGTTCTTCTAGTGCAGATCTTGCTGCAGGATCAGATTATTAGGAAACAATTCCTGTTTCTTTTGACATCTGAAAGGTCTTGCCACATCTGCAGCAAGAGAACTGTTCTGGAGCCAAAGAAATGGCATTATTTTACTTACTGCCAGTTTTTGATATAGAAAGGTAAGGATTGGGAATCCCTGGCATTTCCCCCATCAATTATGATTTTCTATGTGGTTCACAGCCACATTTGTTGCCTCCTGTGATCCTTGGCAGGTGGAGAACGCGGGTTTGACAAGAGCCCAGGGCCCTTTGCTCCTGTTCTGGGTTTAAACAAAGGCAAAGGTGTCAATAAACACTGTCAGAGCAGTTATGAAAATTGGATTTTGTCATGGTAAGGTTTGAAAGGAGGCCCTTGGTATCTTCTGGATTCACTTCCAAATGGGTTTGTCCGTGTGGTGACTCATAAAACATACAAGGAATCAACAAAACCCATACAAATAAACCAACATGAAGCTGTGCCAGGGGGGTTTAGGTTGGAGATCAGGAAAAGGTTCTTCCCCCAGAGGGTGGTCTGACCAGGCAACCCCAGGGCAGTGGTCACAGCCCCAAAGCTGCCAGAGCTCAAGGAGCTCTCAGGGACACGGTAGGATTTTGGGGTGTCTTGTGCAAGGCCAGGAGTTGGATTTCATCCTTGAGGGTCCCTCCCACCTCAGGATATTCCGTGATTCCAGCAGAGCTGGAGGTTTGTAGCTCCGGAGACGTGCGTTTAATTTGCACTTTGGCACTTCGAGATCCCTTTTGAAAACAGAGTCATTAAGAAAAAGTGAATTAAGTTTCACATGGGGTTTCTTTGTGCCTTTGAATTTCTCAGCTAATTGATGTGGGTTTGCAACCACATCTCAAAAAAAAAACAGAAAAAACCCCAAAACTAGAAACCCAGGAGCACTTCCCTCTCTCCCCACTGCACTCAGGTAGCAGCAGGTGCTCCTCCTTCTCCTCCTCCTCCTTCTCCTCCTCTTCCTCTTCCCAGGGCTCTTCCAAACCCCCAGGCACGTGCAGCAAAGCAGAACACAGGCGCCTTTGGATTTTTCCAGGGTGACAAGCTCTATATGGAAGCAAGATCCCGTTTGTCCCCAGTCACTTGCCCTTGGCAGGGCTGGACGTGACTGAAAATATCAGAAGCTAATTGATGCTGAGGAAACCTGTGGTGACAGTGGTGTAGAGAGAGTTTGGAAATTGCAGCTGGAAACAGCTTTCATTCCTAAAAGATATTTTTCCCCCTTTCTTTTTTTTTTTTTTTTTTAAATACAGAAGCAATTTTTAACTGCCAGTTAGAGAACTGAGAACTCTAAAATCATTTTCTCGTTTCTTTTCTTTTTAAGACAGTTTTTGGTACAGAACAAAAGTGGTTTTTAAACCAAGTTTTTTAATTTTTAAATTGGACTTTTTTATCATTATTATTATTATTATTATTAATTTTAGTGTCTGGCTTTGGGCTCTAATGCCAAGCTTTCAAGCCACTAACAATTAAAACCAGAGTCCTAAGCCCTCGAAATGGGTTTGTAATTGAAACAGCAGTTGGCCCTCAGCTCTAGCAGGGCTACACAGCCTCCTGTTTTTATCACTTAAATCCATGTCATCCTTTGGATTATTCACATGGCTGGTTTGTTTGTTTGTTTATGCAGTCTAATACTATAATTATTGCTGAAAATGAGATTGATTTGACTTCCAGGATGCGACAGGTCAGTAGCAGATGTATTTTTGGAGTCCATTTTAATAGAGCTGTGCAGGGGTTTTTGAGGCCGTGCTCTCCAGGGACTGCAAAGGAAAATTCGAGCTGCTCTCTCCAATTCTGTCTTTCAGGGCTCTGTATTCTGCTGACTTGATATCCTCAATTCTGAGGAGAAACATCATATATATATAGAGAGAGAGATATTTTCAAAGCAGGACAGACTCAGCAGGAGGAATTCAGGTCCAGTTTAAAACAGGAAGAACAGCAGTGTTGAAACTCACTTGAAAAGAAACAACCAACAACAAAACTGCTTCAACTTTTGTACTTCCATAAATCAAAAGTCATGTAAATTGCATGCAAAAAAATACTTATGTATAAGAATTTACATACAGATGTTAAATTAGGAAGAACTCTCAATGGAAAACAATTTTATATCAAAAGCTTTTTTTGTGACAGAGTGGGTTGAAAAACGGGAAATGGGACAAATTTCTGCCTCACATTTACCTTTCACCCTCAAGCTTTATCTTCTAATGAAGGCCAAAAATACTTGCATTTTAACCTGGAAATGTTGCATTGGAAGTAAAATGCACAAGCTCTTTCTGAAATGACAGGGAAATCACACTTCCATGCTGTGAACATGCTCTGAAGTCTCTGTATCAGGTGAAGACCGACAGACAATCGCCCCAACCATCAGTGAGCGAGACCCAAAATCCTCTCCCAGGCAGCGTTTAATAGCCCTGTCACTCGAATTTAGGCCAGGCTTTGACTGAGATCACTTCTTGCTCTTTTGCTCCATTTGGTTAATGTTTTCCATCATTCTCCAAATGCTCAATTGGGTTCCTCTGTTCCGGTTAAATCAGCCAAACTCTGCGTGAGCGCGCACGTAAAGAGACATAAACATGTAGTTATTTAAAGATGTAGCAAAGCTTCATTGCTGTTTCATTTGCAGGGCTGACATGAGATTTCCTTAATTCTGGGGAGGGGTTTTTTCCCTGATTTTTTCTCCCGGGTTTAATTGTTCCCATTGCTTTTCCAGATTGACTCCTGGTGCAAGGAGAACAGCTACGTGATAGCTGGATATTACCAGGCGAACGAACGCGTGAAAGATGCCAGGTGTGTTGGTGCAATATTTCCTTCTGTTTGCTCCTTTAGGTTGTACTTTGGACTCTGCCAGCAGAAATCATCCGCATAAATCAGGCGTGTTGATTAACTTTGACAACTGTCATCTGGTTCCACATTGTCTCCCTGGTGCTGGGGGATGTGGCCTTTGTTCAGGTGCAGAAACTCCAGGCTTTCCAGAATCCCTCCTCTTCGGTGGATACTATAAAAGGCCAGGCTTTGAACGACTGCCAGCCAGTTTAATTGCAGTTGTCAGGGAAATAGCCAAAATTTGTAGTGTGTTTGCTTGTGCTGTACAGCTCTTGTAAACTCTGAGTATCTCATGGAAAGTCAGAGGTGACCTAATTCTTACTAAACTACTTAATTATCTCTGAGTTTCATTGAAGCTGGTTTTTTATGTGGAAAGGGATGTTCTTGAAGTGGAAGATGATGTCAGTGATGCAGTGATATCTCTTTATTTATCACTTATTTTCCCCAGGTTTAGTATTTTGCTTCCCTGCTGGCTGACTCAGATTACCCAATAAGCAATAAGTGACCTTCCTGTGAAGCCACAATTTAGTTTCAGATCTGTGTATCACATGTTTTCCCCTCTCTCTATTAGACAAATCCAGTATTGGGACTACTGAGAGTACATCATACTTGCATTTAAAATAAATAAGAACAGCTTGTTTAAAATATTATGCCATGTTCCCTGGAAGTGTTCCAGGCCAGATTGGACAGGGCTTGGAGCAACCTGGTCTAGTGGAAGGTGTTCCTGCCCATGGGAGGGGTTGGGACTGGATGATCTTTAAGGTCTTTTCCAACCCAAACCATCCCATGATTCTCTGATTCCAGTTATTTGTTCATGTATATTTACACTCAAGTGTCTTTTTTAAGTAACACTTGTGACTTCCAAGGTATTTAACAGGGATTAAAAGGCATTATTAGTAATTTCCTTACAAGGGAAATAAATTTGCCAAAAACATTTTTAAGAAAAAGATACAGTTTGTTCTGTTTGAGGTTTGAACAAATATCACAGGCTTCATATTTCTTTTAAACTCCAGTTTAATTTCTTAAGGTAACTGGCACCACATAGAGATTGTCATTGGCACCACTGGCACCACATAGAGATTGCCATCTTTGAAATATGCTAAAGGTTTTAAAAGATATTTTTAAAATATTATCTGATTTTGGTAGAACAACTGGACAGTGAGTGAGTTGAAGTGCAGACTGGGGAGAAAACTCAGTTTTCTTTTTTAAATGCCTGCCAGGGCAGAGCTGGGTGCAGTGTTTGGTCTGGTGGAAGAAGGTAGGAGGCCACAAAACATTGATTCCATGTCATCAGTGGACAATTTGCCATTTCAAACCTGTTGCCTGAGCACAGCTGAGATCTGGACCATGTGCTGCAGAGAGGAGCTGGGAGTTTCTTGGCCTCCTTCTATCAGCTGTAGCATCAGCTCTCTATCTTGTTCCTGTTTCTAAGCACACTGTGACCTTCTCACCTCTCTTTGAGCCCATTTCCTGCTGGTTTCAGCTGGGCTGTTGTGCCTCACATAACTCAGTTCCTTTTCCCTTCTGCTGCAGCCCAAACCAGGTTGCGGAGAAAGTGGCCTCCAGGATTGCCGAGGGCTTCACGGACACGGCGCTCATCATGGTAACCACCTCATTCCCCCTCACCCTCTCTTTGTTATGGTGTTGGACCAGCCATGGAAATGCTGTTTTCTGGGTCCTTTAATAAGTAATTAATTTTCTCTTCCCCTCCAAATGCTCTGGGGAAGAGACGCAGTGACCTGTAACCAGTGAAGTTCAAAGTCTGCAGAGAGATTGCGGTGAGCTCTCTGCCACCTCAGAGGAACTGGAGGCCTGCTCTGCATGTTCAGGCAGCACATTCATGGCTTCAACCCCCCTTCTGTAGCATAAATTCTTGTCTTTAATGTCACAGTAAGGGCTTTGCCTCCTTGCTGCAGTGACAAAGGATGTTGGCAGCTTAAATTTGGCTATGTGAAGCCAGAACAGTGGATGAGTATAAGGTGCCCTGTTTTTATAAACTGACTTTGGGGTTTATTTCATCTCTTGGGATGCTGAGGAGGAGACTGAAGGGGTGTTTTTGTGTCACACACCAGGTTGACAACACCAAGTTCACGATGGAGTGTGTGGAGCCTGCCATCCACGTGTACGAGCTGCATGAGAACAAGTGGAGGTGCAAGGACCCGCACATGTGAGTGAACTCGGAGTTCAGTGGCATTTGGGTAGTGAGGGGAAACAGGTTGTCTGGGTACTGGCAAAACTTCGTGGCTGAGTGACACTGTGGGTGTAGCTGACAGTGATTTTAAAGCTGTTTCTTGCTGTAATGAGAGAGAAGATCTGGTTCCTGTAGCCAGGCCGTGACTATTCTGCAGTGCGTTGCTTAATTTCCAGAGTGGAGGAGGCGGTGGAGATTTCCTTTATGATTCCTATTTATCCCTGGCTGTTTTACATCCTAGTGATTTTTGTGAAGATTGGACTGAAGCCCAGAGAATCGCTGCCTCTCTCTTGGACAGCAAGTCCTACGAGACGCTGGTGGATTTTGACAATCACCTGGATGACATCCGGAATGACTGGACAAACCCAGAGATCAACAAAGCTGTCCTGCACCTGTGTTAGAGGGGCTCCTACTGACTAATCCACAGGCATTCCCACTATGTACTGAAGAGAGAAAAATGCTATTTTTGAATGTAAATAGAATAATATTCAGTACTTTGTGTGGAAAGCTGACTCATTAAAGGGGAGGGGCACGTCACGTGGTGCAGTGTCTGTAAGCCATTGAATCTTTTTTGTGAGATTCCTTGGAAGAGATGCCAGCTGTCAGTTCCAGCTGTCCTCGTGGACACCATCCCACTTGTAGTGAATGTTGCTATTCCTTGGAAACCAGGACTGCTTCTGCTTGGCCCCACTGTCCATGTGACAGAGTTTTCACTAAGCTTTTCTAATCTTTAGAGAGGTTACTTTTTAATGATTTATGGAAATACCTTTAAAAAAAAAAAAAATCAATCCTGTCCTCAGATGAGAGATTTTTAAGGGCAAAGACATAAAATGTAAGGTGAACGGTTTCTCCTGGCCTGGTTTGGAATTGTAATTCTGTTGGCACAGTAAAATGCAAACTGCTGAGGATGTTCCATGCTCATGTGTCACCTGTTTTGCAGTGCTTTAGCATGACACAGCTACAGAGAGTGTTTTAAAGCAGTATTCCCAAATAATATGGTGATTCCTGCTCTCCATGGGCTTGACAACCAGTTATTGTTTGAATATGTTAAACACAAAGTAAATTATTTATAAAAAGCACTGGAAGCACACTAATGAGTTTGAATCTACATTTTCAGTCTAACAAGAGTGAAATGCCTTCTGAATTTTTTGCACTTTGGGGAGGTTTATCAGCAGCTTTCGCTTTCCACTGATTCACATTGTGCATATTCCAGTAGGTCCAAAATGTATCCCTCTGATTTGAAGGCAAGCAAATGGGATCTAAGGAGCCTGGATACAGTGTATTTCAGCTTCTGCCTTGTCTTTTTCATTAATATTTATTTCCAAGAAGAACTTACTGGACAATGAGGCTTTGTATCAGACTAGAACAGCTCTTTGTAAGCCTTGTTGCCTCACTCCTCGTGGCTGTTTGCCCAGCTGTTGTTAAACGTAGCCTCAGTCCTCTGGATTTCCTTCTATTCCTACCCAAAAATGTGTTTAAAAGAAAGATCCAAGTGTCTGCCAAATGCTCCACTTCTCTCAAAGCTCCTGCTTTTTCCTTAGTGTTAGAATCCCAGGATGGTTTGAGTTGGAGGGGACCTTAAAGATCATATTCCTCCGCCCTGCCATGGGCAGGGACACCTTTCACTAGACCATGTTGTTCCCAGCCCCATCCAACCTGATCTTATTTTAAAACACTGAGAATGGGATTGCCAAAACCTCTTCATCTACCTCTGCTTCAGGTTCAATAAGCACAAGTTTTGCTCTTGGTCCTGGGGTAAGGCTAAAATGCTGTTTTTGCAGCAGGGAATAGGACAGGATGTCTCCAGTCAGGTCCTGCTGTGGAGTTCCCTCCAGGTCAGATTCCACTGAGGCAGGAGGATAGACTGGAGGTTCAGGGAGGAGAGGAAGGTTTGGTTTATCTCCCTGCTCTGCACTAGACAGGTGTGATTACAAAAGAGATTGGCCTGTAGTCAATAACCTTTCCTAAGAGTGAGTCAGGCTTGCAGGAGAGGAAAATGTTTTCATTTGTTGAATGAAAACATCTATTTAGCTCACAAACAACGAGGTCGGCGCGTTCCAGTGGCTGTTTCACTACACATCTATAGGAAAAGATATTCCAGGAGCAGGCTCTGCAAACCACCCAGCCTGCAGGAAGAGGGCTGTTGTACTTTGTACAGACACCTCATGAAATCCAAGAGGCAGATGTTATCTTAGCAAGATTCCTTGTGTGGGGTTGTCAGTAGGAGCTGGCATGTCTGCAGAGCCACTGGAAATGTATTTCATGTTCTTTGTAACAGGATATTGTAATGAAGCTTTGATCATACATATGCTAATTCAGGCTAATATTCCCATCCTCCCCTCTCAGCCCCCTAAGACAAGGCAAACTGTGTCTCCTCATTCCCTGTGACTAACCACTGGGACACACTGCTGGAAGGGGAGCAGCTTTTATTGCTTTACCTTCCCCTTTTTTTACCTTCTGTTTGCTCTCAAATGAGGATCTCTGAGTGTTTTGCCACCAGCAGAAGCCCAGGCTGGCTTTGAACAGAGGACAAGAGCTGCTGCGCAGGTCTGATCTCACCTGGCCTATTTGCATTGAAGGCTGGACAAAAGGCAGCAATTCCATAAATCCAGGCAGCCACTGTGGCTCTCGTGAAAGAATGAGGAAGCTGCAGGTCTCAGGGAAGGCAGTGTTTCCCTTTCCTGCCGATGCACCAGCAGCAAATGCTGGTTTCCTGGCGGGCTGATCGGTTGGATTCATCACAGGAATTTGAGGTAACTCGTTTTTAAAACTTCAGGGGGAAGAAATCTTGGGGGAGGCATCTCTGTTGCTGGGGCCCTCGTGATAACTGGGAAGACAGTACTGAGAATGGGTGTCCTACTCTTTTTTGGTTTGTTAGCAATTAATGACATGCAGGATTAATTTTTTCCCCCCTTATTCACCAAAATGTGGAAACTTGGCCTTTGCCTGCGCAGATGTTTAACTCCCAGCTCTTTACCTCATCCATACAACTTGAAGGACTTAGAAATCAGAGAATCACAGAATGGTTTGGGTTGGAAGGGACCTTAAATCTCATTCCACCCCCTGCCAGGTTTCTCCAAGCCCCGTCCAACCTGCCCTTGAACACTTCCAGGGATGGGGCAGCCACAGCTTCTCTGGGCAACCTGTGCCAGGGCCTCCCCACCCTCACAGGGAAGGATTTCTTCCCAGTATCCCATCTAACCCTGCCCTGTGGCAGTGGGAAGCCATTCCCCCTTTTCCTGTCCCTCCAGGCCATTGTCCAAAGTCCCTCTTCAGCTCTGTTGGAGTCCCTTTAGGCACTGGAAGGGCCTCTAAGGTCTCTCTAGAGCCTTCTCTTCTCCAGACTGAACACCCCCAGCTCTCCCAACCTGTGGGATTCTTTTTTCCCCACTCTCAACCCCAATATTTCAAAACAGTGACAAACAGCTCTCCAAGCAGATGGGTGACAGGAGCCACAGGGAGTCAGATCAGTTGGTTTTGGGGTGCTCGCAAGTGAGATACTTGTCCCTCTTGCCCTCTGAGTTCATCGCTCTGTGTGTATATGAGAATTTTGGGAGGTTTTTTCCTCCATCCAGCAACTAAAGCAGCCTGCCACTGGCATTTCCCCCCTTCCCATCTGCCAGCAGAGCTGCTCATGGGATATTCCATCCCTGTGCCAGCGTGAAAGCAAGCAAAGACCTCCCACATAACCTGCCTCAGCTCATTAGAGCTGACCTGGGTGCAGGGAGGAGCTTGGAGGAGCCACAACCCCTTCATCTGGCACAGCTGGTGCCGGGAGCAGACAGATGTGCAGAGCCCACCCACTCTGCAAGCGGCAGAGCTGCGAGGAGAGGTGACAGTGACGGATGCAGGAAGCAATCCCGGGTCTCTCTGCTCCCTGGCTCGAGGCCTAATCGCTGCACTCTGCGACCGGGAAAGTGTCTGGAGATGCCGAGTGGAGGGCACTGCTCGGAGAGCGGGGGATGCTAATGGAGGAGGCTCTTAGTGGGGTGGGCTTGCGGTTGAGTGCAGCTTGGAAAATGGCCTCGAGGGGAAAAGTGCTCAATTTGCGAGCTGTGCTTCTCCTTTTGGCTTAATTCAGCTCCTGGAGTGGAGCTGGGAGCGAGCTGGGCCGTATTGGGCTGGTCCAGTCTGGGCAGGCAGCTTCCCTCACATCCTGCCCGGGCTCTGCTTCTCCCAGGTGAAGTTAAACACCTCAACACCTCACCCTCCTGCACCACAAACCCCTCTTTGCTCTCCCCACAGCCCCAGACGAGCCCTCCCGCCGCCGGCAGTGATTTCCCTGTGCCCAAGTATCCGCTGAGGACTTTATCGATTTATCTTTTTTTTTCCACTGTCGCTTTTAGACCACATTTTTCACCCAGCCTTCTCATCTGAAAGTACACCCCAGCTCCATCCCTTCCTCTGGTTTCCAGCCATCGCCCTGCAAAAGGCGGCGGAGGCGGATTCGGAGAGGATGGAGGCAGGGGGCTGGCAGGGGTCCCGTGGGGACGGCGTGGCCAGCTTGGCACTCCACGGTCTGCCGGAACTGTGATGAGGGAAGCAGGGAATTCTGCTCTTAAAATTACCTGGTAGGTGGGCTGGGGGCAGTGGGTGACTCCGTGAGTGGTTCCAGGCAGCGCCGCTCCCGCTGCAGCGTGGCAGCACTTTGGCTGGATGCGGGCAGGAGCCGTGCCAGGCATGTCCCGCTCTGTGCAGCTCCAGCCCACCAAGGCCCAGGGAAATGGCACAGCCCTTCCTAGAAATGAGCCCTGGAGCTTAAAAGATGGATCTAATTGAAAAAAATGTATTGAGGTTGTAGCAAGGGATAAAAGGGAAAGCTGGGCTGAGATTAACCTGGAGCTCGGCAAGCCGGGAAGCACGGCAGCCGTGGCCAGGTCCCTAAGCCAATTCCCGGCCGTGGCCTCCCTGCTGAATCCATGCTGGTGGTTTGTCCTGGATGCAGGAGAGCCCGGCACGCTCTGGTTTTGTGCATCAGGTACGTGCTGTTTTTCCTCTTTGCTTCCAACCCCCCCACCATAGCAGCTCCTGCCTCGCTCGTGCCACATCCCGGTGGATTTTCTTCAGGGGTGTTTTCTGCCTGCACGGTTCCTGCTCAGTCTGCTGGTCCTGCCAAGAGCCTGTGCTTGGGGAATGCTGGAGCTGCTCCAGTTTCCCCAGAGTCTGCATCCTCAGCTGCTTCCTCGTGACATCCTCCTCCCTTCCCACGCCTGGCATCCCCTCCGGGTACCGCTCGCCAGCCCTGGGTCACTGCGGGGCTCCAGGAGGGAGTTTCTTTTCCCCTCCCAGCACTTGCTGCCTTGTTGCCACTTCCAGATCCAGCAAGTCCCATGCAGTGGCCCTGCAGCCCCTTTCTGGGGCAATCCCTGAGCCAGACTGGGACCTGCCCTTTCCCCTGCTTGGGCCAGAAGGGATGGGGGCAGAAGTGGGGCCAGGTGGCCTCATAGCTCTGTTAGCACAGAGCCAGGGTGATGTGTCACCTGGGTTAGCAGACCCTGGGACTCTGTGACCCAGAAAACTCCTTCCTCCCCCACTCCCTCCCTGATAAAACGAGCCCAGCTGGTGTTTGCAGGAGCAGCTCCTTGAAGGGAGCAGGCAGAGCTGCTCTGGGTTCTCCAGCCAAAGCTTTTCTTGTGGCTGGTGTTTGCAAAACACATCCCCTTCCCTGCGGTTCCCCTGGCGCCTGGGAAGCCATCAGCTCACCCTGCCCTTCACCTGAAGGGAAGCTGGGAGGCTGCTCTCCATCCTTCCCCCACATCAGTACCTCAGACCCCTCCTGCACCACGGCAGGATGGAGTTGGTGGGTTGGGGAGCACCAGCTGGTTGCCTGGGCTGGAGGTTCAAGTGTTCCCCGAGAGAGTGAAGGTGGCTCCAACACCCACCCACCAAGAGAGCTGTTTGAGCCCACGCTCTTCCTCCCCGTGCCTGGCTGGCTCTTGGTGGGGTTTGGCCATTTGCCCTGATGTGATGCTCAGCAAGTCACAGCTCAGCCCTGGCCCTGTGACAGCAATCAGAAACTCCTGGGAGGGATGTGGATTGGAGGCAAGGCTGTGTGTGGGTCTCACAGTGACCCTAGAAAGGGGGTGTTGGGCCCAGTGGACTGCTCCTGTGCTTGGAACTCAGCTCTCCCTAACACTGGGCATCCAGCAGTGATGAGGGCTCCACACCAGAGAGGTTCCAGTCCATTCCCAGCCACCTCAAAGTGGCCAACACCCACCTTCTGTTTCCCAGCCCTGGTGAGGACAGTAAGGGGTGTCTGAGCTGTGTTTGTGCCTATCAGGTGACACCAAGCAGCTGGAGCAGTGCTGTACCCACAGAGCAAACCACAGGTATTTTAGCAGCCTGGTGTTTATGTTTCCCTCCCCTGCTGCAGCAAACCATCACTTTCTATCAGCTTTTGAGCAACAACTGCTGCTCCAGGCCAGGCTAATTCCAGCCCTCATGGGTTTGGGGCTGTTTGTGCTCACCCAGCAGGAGCAAACAAGTAGTTTTGGAGAGAGGCATTAAAAAAGCTAAATTTCGAGGAGGGATTTCTGCTGCTCAGACTGGATTTGTGCTGCCAGTGAGGGGTCCCTGGGTCGGGTTTACCAGGCTCTGGCTCAGAACTTGGACTTTGCAGCTGAACAGGCAAAAAAAACGATGAGCCAGTTAATTTGTCTGTTTTCTTGGGCAAAACCGGAGCTCTTGGTTGCAAACACCCCTGCCCTGACTTCTGCTCCCAGGACAGTGCCTGCAGCTGGGGCTGCAGCCTTTCCCCCTTTCCATTCTCCCCTCTCCTGAGCTTGGGGCTTTGCAATAACTCCGTTATTTGACAAATCAGAGGAGTCAGGTCGGGGAGGAAATCAGGCCTTTCCGTAGTTGTGATTTTCATCAGACATGGCAGGACCAAACCAGCAGAAAATGGAGAAGAACCTCTCCCCTCCCTGCTCCTCTTAATGCCCATCCCAGCCAGGCTCGGTCTCGTGGTGGGGCTCTGATCTCGCCGGAGACCTCCCAGGCTCCTGGGATGGGTTCGCTCCAAGCCCTGGGTGAAGTTCAAAGCTTTCCCTCCCTTGCCTGCCCCTGCAGCCGCGGGGTGTTTAATGTGCGGCCGGCGTTCCCTGCACGCCGGCGCCCTGCATTTGAACCGCTGCTTTTCAGCTCTGTCTGAAAAGGAGCCGGCGCTGGGCCTCTCCTCTTAATTGCGGAGGAGGTGAACATGGAACAGCCTCAGGCTGTTGCTAATGCAGGCGAAGGCGGCTGTTCCAGAGGCAGAGCCTTCTCCCAGGCATCCTCCCAGCGGGGTGGTACCAGACCCGGATCTCTCAACCTGGGCATGGTCAAAAACCCACTGCCTGGTGCTGTTCCCACGTCCAGGCTGGTTTTTGGGCTGACAGGTCAGATGGGAAGGGGAAAAGATCCTTTATGGAAGCTGGGGAAAGAGAAGATTCTCCCAGAGGCTGATGGCTCTAGACATCAGGACCTCAGGGATGGCAATGGGTCCTACCAGAGCTGGGTGTGGACGCTCACACCAAACTGGCACTTGCCTTTCCAGGCACTTGGTGGCCCCTCTGGCTGCTTGTCGGGATGCTCATTGCCCGGGGGCTTTGGCTGCAGGCGAGGGCACTCCCTCTCTCTGTCGGCTCCGGACCGGATTGTGCAGCGGGGTGAGAGTAAAGCAGCATTTCCTCATCACCCAAGGGCTTTGCTGGGCTTGGATGTGTCTGGAGAGGGGGATGGATGGGAGGAGCCGGGGCTCCGCTAACCTGATTAACCAGGTTAGAAACCAACCTTGCAAAACCCCAGCGCCGGCTCTCGCTGCAACCTCCTCCCGCGCTCCCAGGGCACAGCTGGTCCTGAGGGGAATTCCCTCCCAACCTTCCGCATCCGAAAGCAGCCAGGGGAGGTGGGATGCAATGGTGGGCATCGTGCCTCTGGCTCCCGGGACCGGGTAAGTTCCATCCCCTCGGAGCACCACAGCGCCTTCGATCCCATTCCCCCCTTCCCGGTCCTCCCTGGCCCCACAGACAGGCTGAGCATCCCCCTCCTCCTGGGCACTTCATCCCCCATTCCAGTGACGCCTGTGATGAGTGTCTGGGGGTTTTTGGAGCGTGAACTCGTCGGGATGCAAATATTCCTTGGCCTGGTGCTGGCACACAGGAGTGAAGTTGAAGCCCCAGCAGCAACCACCAGAAATCCTGCTGGAATGCTGTCAGGGGAAATTTCTCTACCCCAACCACAAATGGTTCTGGAGCTTGGCTGCAGGGATAAAAGCCAGCAGTGGTGGGGAGGGGGCTGCTGTGTCCTGGAAGATTTGGCCACTGGGATCTGATCTCACAGGATTGGATCCTAGAAGATATCCCACCCCATACTGGGAGTCTGGGTGTCCCCAGCATGACTCTCCACCAGCCCTGAGTGGTGCAAGCCACCAGTAGGTGCCCAAAACCACAAGACTCGCCTCAGAACAGGTTTCTTGCTATTTGGGAAGCCACCAGGAGAGCTGCAAAGTGGGAGGCACGGGGAGGACTCCATTCTCTGCACCCTGTCTCAGGTCAGGATGCACTTGGGGAGCTGATGAAAATGCAGAATTAAAACCAGAAATATCAAGTTTCCACTTCCCCTTGTTGGCTGCTGCCGACCCACCTCAGGGTTGCTTGGAAAGGCAAACTAAAGCCACACTGGAGGTCAGGCAGGAGGAGCAGAGGGTTTGTTTGGCTCTCTGCAGGGCCCAGAGTTTGGAAGAGCCAAAATGAGTCACAGACCCTCATCCCAATAAGCTTTTCCCAGCAACTGTGGGTAGGAGGGATGCAGATTTCCCAGTAAGGGCATTTTTTCCTAGAATAACTTTCAGCATCTTAAAAGAAGTGATGTCTCACAATGGGAATCATCCACCCTAAAGCTCTTGGGGTATCAGGGATGCCCAAGAGGAGCAGGATGATGTGCATTCCCTCAGTGCATCCCAGCAGCTGCTCTGGCTCAGCCCAAGGGAAGCAGCCCCGGGATGATTCCTCTATTTCCTGTGCATGGGCTTGGGGTTTTCTCTGCAAGAACCAAAGAAATAACAACCCGATTCCACCTGCTCACGACCTTCTCGCCTCCAAATATTTGCAGCACCGACCCCGGGAGTGGAGAAGCTGGGATGGGACCCCCCACTTGGCAACAGGCTTCCTCTCCATCCTTCCAAAAAGTTCTCACTAAACTCTTCGGGTTAGATTGAGTCACTGAAGTGCTGTGACATCACTCGTGGTTTCTGAGACCGAGCAGCCGCACTTCCTGTTGTGCCCGGGCTCCTATAGATACAGACACGCACGGATAGATGTGAGCTTTTAGCCAGCAATCAAGTTCCCTCTCCTTCCTCCTTCCCAGCATCGTTTCCCTCAACCCTCTCCTCTCTTTTCCAGCTCCAGCAGTGAGGACCGTTGGCGGAGCTGGAGAGCCGGATCCCGCTGAGAGGATGAAAACATGGGGCTCAAGTTATCCTGCCTGAAGGGTAAGTTTGGGGGAGATGATGGGGTGTCTCCTGCTCTGTGAAGGCATCTGAGGGGTGGCTGTACATGGAGGAGCCTTAGGTGTGGGTGGGATTGGTGGGGTTTGGGGTCACGGTGGTATTTATGAAGTCCCACGGGTGACCTGTTGCACTTGCACCACCCTGGAGATGGTTTTCCCAGCCCTATCAAAATACAGAAGTCCAGTCCTGTGCTTGTCCTGCATCCTTTGTTCTGGAGAATCCATGGGTTAATAGCATCCCTCAATAAATAGGTGGGGTTTCCTTTGAGGTGGGAAAGGGCCCTCAAAGACATGGATGGGCTGCTCAGGGGTGTATGGATGGGATGCCTGGGGTCAGGCCACAGGCCTGGGGTCCCAGCTCCTGACCTCCAGGCTGACCCTGAGTGTTCTTCATTGCTCCACTCTCCCCAGGGATACTCCAACCCAGGAGTTTCCCCCACAGCTTTAATTTTCTTAATGGATTTAGGCTGGGAATGGCGTCACGGATGTCTGCACAAGGTGAAAGTGGGAGCTTTTAATGCTCCTGGCCTGGCAGGGCGAAGGCTGAATATCACATCTCTCATTAGCTCTGCATCCCAGTGGCCCGTATTAATCGTCCTTGGGGTTCTTAGGGATGGGAGTTAATGAGTGTTCCTCTCTAAGATGCAGGGCTGCCTCTTCCCTGACTTCTCCCAAGCCTAAATTCGGTGAGATGCTGGTTGTGATTGGGCACAGAGTTGGATGCATCACCCAAAAATGAGCACTGCCACCTCCCCACATCAGGGATGATGGAGGAGGGGTGTGTGGTCTAGGGAATTTGGGGGTCCCACAAACCCCCCCAGCCCAATATGGGGTGATTGAAGAGAGGAAGCAGACAGCTGGGGAATCCCCACCCTGCCCCAAATCCAGGAGCCGCAAAATATCCCCCTGTGCCTCCAGACCCCTCCAACGGGTTTGGAGTCTACAATAAAAGAAAAGACCCTCCCGCTTTTCCAGCTCCCTTACGTAAGGCAGGGCTTTATCCTTAATTAAAAAGAGATTAAAAATATCAGTGTCTGTCCCCTCCGGGCATTTTCCTGCTTGGGAAGAGCTGAAACCTCCCTGGATGCCGCCTGTGCCGCGCGGGGCTTTTCAGCTGATTAAAAAAGCAGATTAAAGCGATCTGCTCCCTGGGGAGGGCGGGGGTGGGCAGGCGGCCCGGGGGGGATCCACCTCCGTGAAACACCCCAAAATCCAAGCGGGAAGGAGGTGTGAGGTGGGGGTGCCTGTGGATTCTCAAGTGTCTTGTACGGGGCTGACACAGAGGAGGGTGGGGAGGTGGTGGATGCTGCAGCCCCGCACCTGATCACCCCCTCCTGCCCCTGCTTTATCCCCCCGAATTCCACAGGCTTGAAGACGTGCGTGAGCAGCGGGAACGGCAGCGACCGGCCCCCGACGGCGTCCTCGGGGGAGAAGCACCTGCGTGTACCCTCCATCATTGTCACACCGCCCACACCCACAGGGACCACCCTGTCCCGAGAGGGGCGGAGGGAGGGAGGGCCGTATCCGTGCAGCCAGTGCTGAGTGGGGACAGGGGGGGACACCATCCCGGAGGGATGTGCCCCAGCTCCGCTGGGATGGAGCTGCGGCCTCCAGGATGCAACTCATCTGGATCCAGGAGCTCCGCAGGAACACAAGTGGCACCCACACTGGTGGTTTTGGACAACAGTGACTGTTTTTTCTCCCTTTTCCTAACAGCACCAGGGAGGGGGTGGCACTGCGTGGACCCCCCTGGTGAATAAAACCTCTGGGGTTCTGCCCCCCCCCCAGTTTGGCACCGGTTTGGCTGTGGGTGGTCTGTCCCCCAAAAATCACCACCACCCTGGAGCCGCCTTCGTGCCAACGGGTGGCCAAAAGTGGGGCCCCCACCTCCCCATACAGATTGAAGAACCAAACAGCACCAGGAAAATGAACTTGGCGTCACCCACATCCCGCCGGATCGGCTGCATCCCGGGAGGGAGACGGGGGCGATGCTTCCCGGGGAGCGGCGGCACCCGGAGCCGGCGGGAGAGGCGGGAGTGTGAAAGCAGATGGAAATTTAATTTTTTAATGACAGCAGCAGATGGCAAAAGACACGCGAGGGGAGGCGCAGCGTGGGGGGGACGCTCATGGAGTGCCTGGCGGAGCTCAGCACGTGCCCGCGGCACCACGGGGCCTGCACCGGGAACGGGGGGCTGCGGGACCCTCCTCGTGCCACCCATGTGGGGGGTGGTCTGGGGGTCTCCAGGGCTTGGATCCCAGCCCAGCCTGGGGGCACCCTCGGGGCAATGCTCATCCCAAGGGTTGGGATTGCTCCATGGATGGGTCTGAGGCTGAGCCCGAGGTGATTTGGGAGGGGGTTTGGAGAGAGTTGGATTCATCTGGGGGGGGTTGTTTCCATGGGGATCTGCAAGCTGGGATGCAGCCCCCCCAGATCATCCAGAAGCCATTTGGCTGGACTGGGTGTGGGCAGGTGGAGGAATGGATGGATGGATGGATGGCTGAAGGGATGGATGGATGGCTGAAGGGATGGATGGCTGAAGGGATGGATGGCGAAAAGATGGATGGATGGGTGCATAGAGGGCTGTGGGGATGGATGGATGGATGGATGGATGGATGGATGGATGGATGGACAGATGGATGAATGGATGGATGGATGGATGGACGGATGGATGAATGGATGGATGGATGGATGGCTGAAGGATGTGGTGCGTGGACAGACAGCAAAGGGACGACTGCTTGCTGCTATAAGGAATGGATGAGTGGATAGATGGATGGAGGACTGGATGGATGGATAGATCGAGGTGTGGATGAATGGATGAAGGCATGGATAGATGGAGGGGTGGAAAGGCAGATGGAAGCATGGATAGGTGAATGGATGGATGGTTGGGTGGGTGGACAAGGGGATGGATGGGTGGGTGGATGGAGGCACAGATGGATAGACGGATACATGGATGTGTGGGTGGGTAGATTGAAGCATGGATGAGGGATGGAGGAGTGGATAGCTAGCTAGATGGATGGGTGGGTGGGTGAATAGAGGGTGGGTGGATAGGTGGATTGAGGCATGGATGGATGGAAAAATGGGTGGACAGATAGGCTGATGAATGAAGGGAAGGTCTATATGGATAGATGGATGGATGGATAAGCCGATGAACAGAGAGAAAAGACAGGTGGGTGATGGCAAGTGCCTGAGCATCAGGGACAACTGGACAGTCAGACAGGCAGCTGGCCACTGCCAGTCCACGCACAGGAGGGCANTGCTGCTATAAGGAATGGATGAGTGGATAGATGGATGGAGGACTGGATGGATGGATAGATCGAGGTGTGGATGAATGGATGAAGGCATGGATAGATGGAGGGGTGGAAAGGCAGATGGAAGCATGGATAGGTGAATGGATGGATGGTTGGGTGGGTGGACAAGGGGATGGATGGGTGGGTGGATGGAGGCACAGATGGATAGACGGATACATGGATGTGTGGGTGGGTAGATTGAAGCATGGATGAGGGATGGAGGAGTGGATAGCTAGCTAGATGGATGGGTGGGTGGGTGAATAGAGGGTGGGTGGATAGGTGGATTGAGGCATGGATGGATGGAAAAATGGGTGGACAGATAGGCTGATGAATGAAGGGAAGGTCTATATGGATAGATGGATGGATGGATAAGCCGATGAACAGAGAGAAAAGACAGGTGGGTGATGGCAAGTGCCTGAGCATCAGGGACAACTGGACAGTCAGACAGGCAGCTGGCCACTGCCAGTCCACGCACAGGAGGGCAGCTGCTGGGTACAGCCCTGGACACCCACCACAGCCCGTGTCACCCCCACAGCCCGTGTCACCCCCACAGCCCGTGTCACCCCCGGCCGGGGTTACCCGAGTCCCCGCCCCCTCGGCGGGGCGCTGCCCTTCCCGGCCGCCAGGGGGCGCCAGCGGCGAGCGGCGGGCG
>VYXB01010677.1:209464-237765 GCA_013397135.1 Pachyramphus minor
TTATAAAGGGTGGGGGGGGGGGGGGGGGGGGCTGCAGCGCCGTAGGCCCCCCCCCCAGAGGAGGGGACAGGAGGGGACAGGCCGGGGGCTGCTGGCCGTGTGATGGGCTCCCGGCTCCCGTGCTCCTATGCTTCATGCATGGCACATTCTCCGTTTATTTATTTATTTATTTCTTCTTTTTTTTTTTTTTCCTTTTTTTTCCTTTTTATTATTAATGTTTCTTTTTTTTTTTTTTCAATTTTATTTTTCTCTAGCTTCAAACCTCCCAGTGAAAAATATTAAATATTCAAGGTAATAAAATAGATTATTATTTCTAGACTATATGTTCGGCCTGGCCCAAGGAGCGTCACCTGGGATACCCCTTGAAATAACCCCTAGACCACTGCATTGCAGGCAAGGCAAGGCACTTCCGCAGGTGATCCAGCTCGGCTTGCAGGCGTTCCCGTTCCGACACCATCTTCTGCTTCTGGGTCCTCAGCTCCTGTGGGCAGCCAGGGACAGGGAATGGTCAGGGAGCAGCAGGGAGGGAGTGCCTTGTGCAGCAGGGGATGTGGGGTGCCCAGGGAATAGGGTGGGGGGCAGCGCAGGGAACAGGCAGCAGAGGGATGGACACTGCAGGGTTTGGGCACTACAGGGAATGGGACATGCAGAGAAAAGGCACTGCAGCAAACGGGGCACCGCAGGGAAAAGGCACGGCAGGGATTGGGCACTGCAGGGAATGGGATCCCTTGTGGGGTTCTGGACTTGCCTGGATACCCCAAGGTGAATGGGGTTGCCTGTGGCATAGGGTGGAGGGAATAGGGTGGGGGGTCACTACAAGGGAATGGGCACTGCAGCACTGCAGGGATGGGAACTGCAGGGATTGGCACTGCAGGAACAGGGCACTGCAGGGATGGATGTGCTACAGGAGGAGCGGGTGCCTCGGGGCCGGGTGCCTCTCAGAAGCCCAGTGCCCAGGAGGATTGGGGAGCCCACAGAGGCCAGATGCCCAGGAGGATTGGGCAGCCCTCAGTGCCCAGGAGGACGGGGTGCCCGTGCCCACTCACCGCCATGCTGTGCGACAGCTGCTCCGCCGTCAGGCTCAGGCTGTAGTGCTGGGCCTCCAGCCGCCGGCACTGCGTCTGCAGCACTTGGCGCTCCAGGTTTTGTTCTGCGGGATCCAAAGGAGAGGGGCTGAGCACCGGCTCCAGGCCTGGCACAGACGATGCCGGCCCCACTCAAGGCTCTGCCCAGCCAGCAGCGATTGCCCCCAGCACCCCAGAGCATCCCCAGTCCCTGCACTGCCCACAAGGCACATCTGGGTCCTGCTGGGAAGATGCTGGACAGCCGTGAATACACTAATTTTTCTCATATACATCACTTTTCACTGGTGCCCCTTGCTTTCATACTTCTCCTGCAGTGCTGGAGATCCACCAGTGCTTCCCCAGCCCATCCCAGCGGGAACCAGAGATGCCTCCAAGGGGAAACTGAGGCACAAAGCGGGGGTTTATCCTCCGTGGCCTGCCCCCCTACCTTCTATATGTTCCTGGTAAGCTTCAAAAATTGCCTCGATCCCTTGCCACTTGGGCCTGGGGTAGTCCTCCTCCTCTTCCTCCTCCTCCTCCTCCTCGTCCTCTTCCTCGGAGGCCGAGTCGCGGGGCAGTGGGGGCAGTGCCCGGTGGGGCAGCAGCCCCTCGGCTGTGCCGTTGTGGGGGGGCCCAGCCAGGCGGGTGGATGCCTGGAGCTCCGGGATGTTGTAGTGGATGGAGGTGTCGAGTTTGTGGTTCTGCTCCGCCGTCAGCGCCGCTGTTCCCCCTGTGGGCACCCACAGTCAGCTCCCTGCCAGCTCCCCTCATCCCCCAGTGCTGCGCTCCAAGAGGGATGATCCCTCAAGGCATTAATTCCCCCTCCCCAGGCTTTTGGGGGGCTACAGCATTTTTTTGTGGGTTTTCATCACTCCCCGTGCACTGCAGTATCTTTATTTGTCTCACTCTTTGAATTCAGTGAGTTTGGGGGGGTTGGAGCTGGGTTATCCCAACACCTTGTTTTTAGGTTCACAAATGAGCTCCAGGGATGCTCCAGTGAGGTTGCTGGTGACAAACCCTGGTGGGGGGACAACAGGGTGCTATAGCAGTGGCACCCAGCCAGCTTCCCACATTCCTACTTTTTTTTCTGGATGTCAGGAAGAATTTCTTGAATGAAAGGGTTGCTAAATATTGGAAGGGCCACCCAGAGAGGTGGTGGAGTCCCCATCCCCAGAGGTGTTCGAGGAACAACTGCACGTGGCACTCAGTGCTCTGGGCTGGGTGATATGGTGGGGATCGGTCACAGGTCCGACTCAGCGACCTTGGAGATCCTTCCCAACCTCAGTGAACCTGGGATTTTGTAATTTGTGCTTCCTGTTACCTTTGTGCTTCTGCAGCGCCTTCTGCGTGGACTGCAGCACTGACTCATGGAACTGATGGGCGAACTCCTCGGCAATGAAGGGCTCCCAGGGCTTGCTCTTGCCGTTCATGCTGTGGGACAGTGGCACTGGGATGTCCTTGGGCAGGGGACCCCTGACGTAGCTGAGGATGCTCAGTGCCTTCTTCCCAGGGTGCCCATCGCTCAGTCGGGGCTTCTCCGTCGGCGCAGTGCCTGACTCCTTGGCCCTCGGTAGCTCCTGGGGTCTCAGCTGGTCTAACCTGCCGGGCTCCGCCATCTTTGGCACCTCCGGCACGGAGACGGCGATGCCCACAGGTTTATCGGGATCCAGCAGGAGCGGCGGCACCGGTGGCTCTTTGGAAAGAGGAGGAGCAACGGCTGCAGTCAGGACTCTGTGTGACCCTGAAGGCAAAGCCACGCCCCTCATCCCAGCAGGCAGGGGATGCTCCCAGCAGAGAGCCAGGGAAGGACTCAGGGTGCTTACCAGTGGTGGGGGCATTGGGGCTGTCCCGCGGGGAGCTCTTCACCACCACGGCGGCCGGTGTGGTCTTCTGCTTCATGGCCTGGAGCATCTCCACCAGCTTTTCCTTGTCTGCGGCATGGGAAGCTGAGGTTTAGTGTAGCCTCTGCTCAGCAGAGCAAGCTCACGGGCCCAGGCAGGACCCCTCCGTGGCACCCCCAAACCAGGGAGCGGGGCCCGGCCCCGGGCGTGCGCGGGGCATGGCTGTTACCTTTCCTCTTCTCAGCACTGATGTGCGTGAGGTTGAAGATGGTGAGGAAGCGCTTCTTCTCCTCGAAGTTGGGGCTGTTGTTCATCTCGTCGGGGCTGTAGCGGGTGGAGAGCGGGAGGCGCGGGGAGGGCGTGCGGCGCTTGTTCTGCACCGTGGGCGGTGAAGGGCTCCGCTCCCGCAGCATCCGCCGGCGTTTGCGTCGCTTCTGGCTCAGCAGTTCCTCCTTCTGCTGCTGCGTGGTGAGGCCAAAGAGCTGCAGGAACTCCAGCTTCTGGGGCAACAAGTGGGAGAGCAGAGCAGGGTCATCCCAAGAACAGTCCCCATCCTCATCTCCACCCTCATCCTCATTCCCATCCTCATCTTCATTCCTGTTTCCATCCTCATCCTCATTCCTGTTTCCGGCCTCATCCTCATTCCTGTTTCCATCCTCATTCCTGTTTCCTTCCTCATCCTCATCCCCACCTTCATCCCCATTCCAATCCCCCTCCTCATCCCCATCCCCATTCTCATCTCCATTCCCTGCCTCCATCCCCATCCCCATCCCTAACCCTCCAGTGCCCCTTCAGCCAGCTGAAGATGGTGGCTTCAGCACAACACTGAGAGCCGGTGCTGAGGAGGGGCTGCTCCTCCAGAGAACAGGGAGGGACAAGGTGGACCAGGAGGGGACAGGGAGTGCCATCAGTACCTCAGAGGACGTGTCCAGCTTCAGCGGGGGCTGCTCGGCCACGCAGCGGAGATGGGCCCGCACCTCCTCCTCATCGCTGTCGTCACAGGAGTCATCCAGGTCATAGTAGTACCCTGGGGATGGGGAGAGGCTGCCCTGAGACTGGGGACACCACAGGGACCTGGGATCCCAGGAAATCTTCTGGAACCCGTTGGGACCCCATTGGGGATGGGGGTGCAGCAGGGTGCTGGTGCAGGGGGGTAGGATGCCAAGGGGGAGCAGTGGGGGTCCAATGTAGGGCCCAGGAGGACAGGAGGTGCAACTCAGTGGAGCCCTCTCCCCCCTCCACCAGCCATGGGACCTTGGAGGGCATCGCCTGCCCCTGTGTCCCTGCTTGGCACCACTATGGGATGAGGGGCAAGGGGTTAATGGGGCAGGGCTGGGGGGAGGCTGTGGCTGAGCCCCACAACCCAGTGGAGGGGGGACAGCCACACCAGCACCCCCCAAGTGCTCCATCTCCTCCTCACCAACGTTCTCCTTGCTCGCACAGTCCCATTAATATTTAAAACCCACTTATTAGCCTCAGTTCATCATTTATTAATTGGGCATGTCTGGAGCGGAGGGTTTACCGAGCCGCTCGGATGCGGGAGCAGCGGCATCCCCGGGAGACCCCCAGCCACTCCCCCACTGCCAGGTCCCGGTGCCGGTGGGGGCATCCTTGATCCCTCACCTTTCTCCCGGGCCTCCCGCCGCCGGCGCTCCTCCAGGTCCAGTTTGCTGACCAGCCTGCGGTGCTGCTGCACGAACTCGTCGTAGATGTACATGGGGTCCTGGGCGCGGGGCTGTGGGGGCCGGTAGGGTGAGCTGGGCTTGGTGGCCTCAGGGAAGGGGGTGGCCGGGGGTCTCTGCTGGCTCAGGATGCTCTGAGTGGACTTTTCCAGCTCAGCTAGGAAGGGGGTGTGGGCGAAGCTCCCGTGCTCTGGGGCACCGGGCTCCCGTCCCGGGGGGTATTTCTCCAGAGCATCCCTCTTCCTTGCCCCATCCTCCAGCTTCTCGGGGCAGAAGACCCTCTCCACCTTCACCAGTGGGATGCCCTGGCGGCTGGGCTCGAAGGGGGCTGGGTGGCTGTGGAGGGCGTGGGGCTCAGGGAGGCGCCGTGGGGGATCGGGGGGGTTCTCCATCAGCGAGACAGGGTTCCAGAGGGATGTGGTGACGGGGTGGTGCTGGGGTTTGGGGGAGATGAGTGGTGGGGGCCCACCGAAGTGCTGCCCTGGCTCCCGGCTGCTTGGCTCGTGGCGGTTCGATCCCGACCTGCAGGGAGAGGAAAGGACGGGAGAGGTGAGGAGCTGGCACCACAACCAGAGAGTTGGCAGCACCCCGGCGCCAGGGGATTCTAGGGGAGAAGTGTGCTGCTTAGGACAAACCAGGGGGGTTTCTGCATGTGGGGCTGCCAACTTGTCCCCTCCTGTGCCACCAACACGAGGGATGGGAGAAGAGTTAAGGCTGTGCATGGGTGGGTTGCCTGTGCATCCCCAGGGTGCCGGGCAGGAGACCCCAGGCTTGACCCCCACACGGGGACAAGAGATCCACTAGTCCTGGCACAGCCCCGGCATCCAGGGCAGTGCCCCGGTGCAGCCCTTCTCTGACAGCAGGAGCCAGAGCCAGCCCGTTAGTGGGATAAATATTTCATGTGCCCAAGCTGTGCATTTAACGCTTTTCCGCTCCAGCGCCCTGGAGCTCCACACATGGAGCAGCGGGTTCAGCTCAGCCGCCATCGTGTCACCGCCGCCATCGTGTCACTGCCGGCGGGGAGCACCACCTGCCCTCTGGGATCAGTCCCTTTCCCTTGCTGCTGGATGTGGGATAAGAACGGGGATGGAGCATCCCCAGCTGCAGGTGTTTCAGCGTGACCTTGCTGCCTCCTCTCCGGTTTGGGTGGGAGGAGCCGATGGGGAAAGGAGCCTGCAGCGGGCGCTCGCCTTTGTGCCGCCCCGTGATCCGCTCCTTATTATCCTTGATGAGCTGTGCTAATCCCCTGGATACCCAAAAATAACAAAGGGAGCAGGCGGCAGAGCTGGCTGGATGAGCTCGCACTGCTTAAGCGCTCAGCAACGGGGGCGAGCCAGCCCCTATCAATCAACCAAGGGGTGCAGGCACGCTCCGCTGCCCCCCCAAACTGCCCAGGCTCAGTGCAGGTGCCCCCTAAACGAGGCAGCCCAGTGTCTGGCTCCGCTGCATGGGAAGGGGGGAGCTGCAATTAGCGGTGCCGGTGGCTGGGCAGCACCTGGCCGCTCGCTGCTGGCCCCCGGCCACCTCCCGGGCTCGTCGCCTGCCGCCGCGCAGATGTCGGGCACCGGGAATGCTGGACGCTGCCAGCACAGCCGGCCTGGCTGGCACTGCCTGGCAGGGATCTGCTGGCGCTGGCCCGGGTACCATGGCTTCGGCTCACAGGGATGTGTGAGGAGCAAAGGGTATGGCTGTGGCATGACAGTTACCTGGGAAGGGGGCAGAGCTACCTACAACTCTGTGGGCACAGCCATGGGTTGGGGGGGAAAACCTATAGATCATCATATCACAGCACCACGGAATGGTTCGGTGGTTTGGTATGAAGGGACCTTAAGTCTCATCTTGTTCCAGTCCCTTGCCATGGGCAGGGACACCTTCCACTAGACCAGGTTACTCCAAGCCCTGTCCAACCTGGCTTTGAACACTTCCAGGGATGGGGTAGCCATAGCTTCTCTGGCCAGCCTGTGCCAGGGCCTCACCACCCTCACAGGGAAGAATTTTTTCCAAATATCTAATCTAAACCTGCCCTCTTTCCATTTAAAGCCATTCCCCCTTGCCCTATCATTCCACGCCCTTGCTCAAAGTCCCTCCCCATTTTAAGATATGGATATTACAGCAAAGAAAGCTGCAGCATGAGAAAATGCAGCTCTGTTTTAGGGGTAATCTCCATCTCTGGAGCAGGGCTGGCATCATCCCTACCTGGGATGCTCAGGCCGGTGCTCGGGCTCAGGCTGGCTCGGGACACGTCCCATGTCCAGGTGCTGCTCCAGCACTTGTTGCCGAAACTCCGAGACTTGGGATTGCCGATCCTCCTTCTCCTGGCGCAGCCGGCGCTGCCGGGCCAGCCACTTCTCCTCCTCGTTGGTGCGGTGGATGAGCAGCGCCGTGGCCGCGCTGCTCCCCGGCAGCGGGAACACGCTGTGGTTGGGGATAAGGCTGGGAACTGGGTGGTGGGAGCCCGGCGGTGGGTGCAGGGGGTGCTGGATGGGCTTCGGCGTCGGCAGTACCGAGTCCTTGAGTTTGTCTGTGTTGGAAAAGGGGTGGTGGAGAGTCAGGGCATGGAAAGAGTGGGGTACCCATGGGTGGCTATCAGGGAATGCTGGGGTGAGCATCCCTGTGGGTGGGAGCAACCCAGACCTGTGGGGCTAGAGCTCGGCACAGGGTGCTGCCCTCTCACTGCCAGCCCAGCTGCCCGGCATGCACAGCACCTGGCATGGTGCCACCCCAGACCGAGTCAGATGGCACAGGCACCATGCTGCTGCTCCGAGCCACCGCAGCTGGGCTCTTGGCAAAGCAAGCTGGCAGCCAGGAGAGCCCAGCTCCATCCCCAGCCACCTCCCGGGGCCACTGACCCCCGTGGCTTTGCCATCTGGAGGGGAGAGGGGAACAAGACAAGCTGAGCCAAAGGCAGCAACTCCTCCAGTGCCACCCGTGGGGATGTTACCTGGTCTGCCAGGTGCCAGCGGCTCCGTTGGTTTGCCCCGCTCCTCGGCCTGGTGCCCCCGCAGCCCGTGCAGCTCTGCCACAGGGAGGAAGGGCCCCTCCATGGCTTTCACCATGCTCAGCTCCTTCTCCCGGGCACGCTCCCGCTGCCTCTCCAGCTCCCGCTCCCTCTCCTTTTCCCGCTCACGTTCCAGCTCCTTCTCACGTTCTCGCTCCCGTTCCCGCTCCTTCTCCCGCTCCCGGTCGGCCTCTCGCTCCCGCTCCTTCTCCCGCTCCCGTTCCCGTTCCCGCTCCCGCTGCCGCAGCTCTTCATCCATTTGCAGCCTGCAAAGAAAAGCCAATAAGAAAAGCACCAACCCCAAACATCCCCTGGAGCATCCCAAAACCACCCCCAGGTGCCTGTCACCATCCCCTAGAACACCCCCAAGCCCCCCCCCGCCATGCATGTCAGCATTCCCTGGAGCACTCCCAGACACACACATTTTCTCCAAAGCACCTCCAAACAACCCTTGGTCATCTGTCAAAATCCCCTGGAGCACCCTCAAACCACCCCCAGTCACTTGTCAGCATTGTCTGGAACACCCCCAAATCCCCAAATCCCCGTCAGCATCCTCTGGAACACCGTGATACCCCCAGATGCCTGTCAGCAACCCTGGAGCACCCCCAGCCAACCCCCAGACACCTGTCAGCATTCCCTGGAGCACTCCAAAACACACACACAACACCCACAGCAACTCCCAAAAAACCCTCAGATGCCTGTCAGCAACCCTGGAGCACCCCCAGCCAACCCCCAGACACCTGTCAGCATTCCCTGGAGCACTCCAAAACACACACACAACACCCACAGCAACTCCCAAAAAACCCTCAGATGCCTGTCAGCACCCCCTGAAACACCCCAAAACCAACCCTGGTCACCTGTCACTACCCCGGTCACCTGTCAGCATCCCCTGGAGCACCCCAAAACCACTCCCACCACCCATCAGCACCCCCGTACCTCTCGGCAGCGAGGCTGGAGATGCGCTCGGACTGGAGGGCGGAGAGGGAGGAGTGGGAGAGCTCGGGGGGGTACCGTACCCCCGAGAGGTGCAGGTGCATGGCCGAGGGGTGCAGGGGTGGCAGCGAGCCCGGCGCTGGCAGCGGGTAGAAGGGGGACCGCAGTGCCGACAGACAGTACGACTCGTCCATCCTGGGAAGACAGAGACGCTCAGGAGGGGAAAAGAACCCCCCCAATTCCCTATGTGGGAGATGGATGGGGGCCACCTCCTGCTAGGAGGTGTTGGAGACCCCCAAAATGTCCCTCAGTGCAGCCCAACCACCCTTTGCGGATCACGCTCCCAGTTCCCCAGCCCACAGGGCTCCTCCTCCAGCATCTCCCTGGGATCCCGAGGTCCGGAGGTGCCCACCTGAAGGCAGGATGTGGGAAGGGGTGGTGTGTCAGGTAGCTGGGGTGGTAGTAGGCGGCGGCGGTGGCCGGGTCGAGGCCGAGGGGCGGCAGGGAGGACATGCGGAGGTCCTCGGCCGTGTGGTAGGGACGGAAGCTCCGCAGGTAATCCTCAGTGACGGCGCTGGGAGGCACCACGTGGTGGACTGGACGCTGCAGGCTGGGGGAGCAGGGAGATGGTCACCATCCCACCCTGTCCCCCTGGGGACTCCCCCCAGGATGGGACAAGAGCTCGCAGGGGACAGCTGCATCCTGCAACCCCCCACACCCCATCCATTCCGACCAGACTCACTTGAGAGGCGGGAAGCGGGAGTCCTGGACCACGGAGCTGGGGGGCAGCCCGAAGGAGTAGGGTGTCCCCAGGAGGTGGGAGGGGACGGTGGGACCCCCTGCTTTCTCCTGTGTCAGTGGGGGCTCCGAGATGAGGCGTTCGCGGGCGGCGCTGCTGCTGCTGCCTCGTGACCCTGCTTCCTGCTGGAAGGCAAAAGGGCAGGAATGCCAAGATGGGCATTAGGGGATGGCAGAGATCCCACAGGGATGGGGTGTCCCTGCTGTGTCCCTAACCAGAGACCCGCAGTGGGTTCCCAGTGTGCCCAGAGGGATCCCTGACGGGCACCAGTACCCAGGGCACCATCAGAGCATCCTCCTGCATCCAGGCTTTGGAAATGTAACTAGAGGGGTTTTAAGGTCTGGGGGGCTACACTAGGGGGGAAAGAGTGGGAAAGGGGGTGTGGAAGCCTGAGAAGAGCTGAGGGCAAGACACCCATTACCTGTCTGGAGATTTATGGGCCGCTTTGTTCTCCACAGCCATTAATCATCCGGGGAGGACACAGGCAGGGGAAATCCAGCCAGGCTTTGATAACAGCCATAACCCAGGGGTCAGCCTGGAATCTTCCCAGCTCCCCTCTGGCATCAACACCCCCACCCTGATATGGGGCCTCAGCCATCTCCCATGAGCTCCCACCCCCCAGCAATAGGGACCACTTGGGGTGACAAGGGAGCTTGCAGGGCTAAGGGGGTGGCCTCCAGCAAGGCAAGCTTGGGTTTAAAATTGATTCTTTTTCATTGCACTGTCTCTGTTTCGCAGCTCAGCAGGAGGACGGCAACACCCACAGCACCCCCCAGCCCTGTCCATCCCTCCCCATCCCATCCCATCCCGCTCCCAAGGCCCTCCAGGGTAAGTCGCAGGTCCCCAGCCATTAGGGACAGCCCCAAGGTCACCACGGCCGGCACAAAGGGCGCCGTGTCCCCCCCCCTTCCCTGCCACCTCTGCCGCCTGCACGGAGCAGGCTCATTGTGCGTGCCAGGCTCTGCTCTAATTACCTCCCGTCTCGGGGCGTCACGCTGCGAGCGCGGCTCTGCCACACAATAACCACGCTCGGTTACCCCCGCGCCAGGGAGAGGCGGCACAGGGGGGGGACACGGTGGGGGACACGGGAGTGGGGAGCACCCGGACACCCCACGTACCCCTCCGAGCGCCCGGGGATCGGGTTCCATTTATTTTCCTCCCCCGCCCTCGGCGTTTCGCATCCCCTACCCTTGCCTCTCTCCGCTTTGTGGTTTAATTAGTCTTTCCAAGTGGCATAATCCCCCCGGGAATCTGCTTGTAGCATGCGGAGGAGAGGAGAACCACTAACGATGCTTCTTAATTAGCTGCTCTCCTCCCCCCCCCCCCCCCCCCCCCCCCGCCATCCTCCCCGCGCCTCCTTCTTCCTCGAGCTCCCCTCCGGATGGCAGCCCAGGGATGATGGCAGCCCAGGAATCATGGCAGTGCAGGGACATGGCAGCCCTGGTGACTACGGCAGCTCGGGGGCACCACGGGGAGGAGAAGGGACATAGTGGGGGGCAGCCCTGTGACCCCTCAGGAGCAGCGTTTGAGGGGGCTGGGCACCCAACAGACACACCGTACCTGTCTGCCCTCGCTCCTCCAGACCCCGTTGACCGTCTTGGTGGGGGCGATGGTGACGACGGGCGGTGTGCTGGGCACGCTGTGCCCCCCTGGGGGCACGATGATGGGGCCCATGGGGCCACGCTTGGGGGTGCTGGCAGGGGAGCTGTGGTTGGTGGCTGGTGAGGAGACCGGGGACGACTCGCTGCTTAGTGAGGACCCTGAAATCAAATCAAAAATTAAAATGAATTGGGAAAACACAGCAGTTAGCCAGATGGAAGCGCCCTCCGAACACGATGGAGACACTCCTGACAGGATGACCCACTACAGGGACCAGAGATGGGGCACAGGGATGCTCGCAGGGTGGTCAGCATCCCACCAGATGCACAGACTGGACCCCCATCCTCCCATCCCAGGGTTCCCAGGGAGCCCTGTCCCAAGGCAGGTTCCCACTGGTGCTAAAGGGCTTCACCCCACATAGTGGGATGGGCACCCTCTTCCTCCCCAATAGGGGCTTCCAATCCCGCTAATCCTGTAAAGCCCCTTGGCACAGGTGACACCAATGTGATAACAACCCCAGACAGCCACATCTTCCCGAGCTGAACCCAGAGACTCCTTAATTCAGCTGCAAAAGTTGCCATGCACAGGCCATGGTACCCGGAGACACTGGGATGCAGTGACTCCCCAAAACCCTTGAGCAAAGCTTTGGCCTTATTTGCATAATACATCTGTATTTTACATTATCCCTACCCCAGGGATGCTGGCCTTAGTTCCAAAGGAAAAACAGAAATGGAGTTAAAGCAGAAAGTGGGGAAGCAGAGCTGGAGCAGAAATACAAATTCCACATTAAGCATGGCACACGGTGCCTGGTGTTTGCTCCATGGAATGCTGCCCACTCCTCAAACCCAGCCAGGCAGCCTGGGGGGCTCTGACCCCCCAAACCCTGCTCCCTCCATCCTGGAGTCTGGGTCAGGGGGAACAATTCTCACATGCCAGAGGGGATCAGCCTTTGGAGAGTGAGGGGTGGCCCGTGGTCACCACAGGATGCCAGCAGAGGGGTGATGGCGATGCTCCCTCTGACACTGAGCCTGGCACTGGGAGGGGTGCCTTGGCTCCCCTGAGTGTGCAAGGTGTCTCCTCACCTTTCAGGTGTGCAAGCCCACTGCCCTGAGTGTGCCAACCAGCTCCTTGCCCTGTGAGCACACCAGCTGGTTCCCCTGGGGAGTGCCAGCAGCTGCTCCCTCACCCTGCGACCCCTGCAGCCCACCTCCATCCCCTCGCCATCCTCATGACAGCAGAACACCGGGAGGAAGCAAGGTCAGGAATGCCACGGGGAGGCAGGAGCATCCCCAGGCAGTGGGAAGGATGCTCCAGAAGGATTCTCGGCGGGAAGGATGCTCGGCGGAGCAGAGGCCAAGCGGAGCATCCCGCTGCCGGCCGCCCTCCTGCATTAATTATTCCCGAGTCGCTCCGAATCGCTTTCATTTGAAGAGCAGTAAGGCTGGGGGAAGGAGAAAGGCTGTCCCCGACAAAGGAGGCCGCCGCACGGATTTGACACCCACTGAAGTCTATCTTGTCAGCGCAAGGCCAACAACAATTAGCAGCCTAATCCCCTCTGAGCTGGGAAGCCATTACTCACCACGCGATAGCGTTAACAATCAATACCATCACAATGAGCCCGGCAATTAATGAAGCTAAAGTCTTACTTCAGAACCTTAATTCTCGCTGTGTGGCTTTAAACGGGAGGGTTTGTGATCGTTATAATTAACTGGTGGTATTCAGCCAGGAGTTAGTCAATGAAACTAATCTGGATTGGAGATGACAAGAGGCACAGTGTGATGGTGTCACCTTTGTTTTCTGACCTCCCGCTTCCCGCTCGGCGATAGCAGATTAGCAGCCTGGGCTGACAGGCAAATGTAATTAACAGCTGAGACCCTGACGGAGAACAGGGAAAAAAGAAGGGAAGGGAGGGTGGAATAAAATCCACCCTGCGGACAGCCTGGGGCAGGACAAGAGGCAGGAGCCCCCAGGCAGGCAGTGGCTTCGTGGGGCTTTGCTGGAAGGAGCCCCTGGGCAGGTGGCAGCTTCATGGGGCTTTGCTGGGATGGGGTTGGTTAGGATGAGCCCCAGCAGTTTGGGATGCTGTGAGACAGTGGGACTACGCCTAACAGATGCCCCAGCAAAACTGTGAGTCCATAAAGCTGGAAAATCTTGGGTGGATCTTGTTGGTATCATCCCATAGCTGGCATCTACTATGGCAAAGCATCTCCCATGGTGGGAAGGGAAGAGGGGTGAGCATCTCCTGTTGTGGTAAGTGGGTGAGGATTTTGGCACAAAGCAATTAATTTCCTGGCACTAAAAGCCATGGCGTGGAGAAAAACCTACTTCCCAACACATCCCCGAGCCCACACCAATGAAAACCCTCCAGGATGAGCCACTTGGGGCACCCAGATGGGCGAGGGTGGGGGGGTTTGCAAACAAACTATGCATGTGTTAAGGGGAAATCCAAAGGGAATGTGGCTGCTTCTCCCCAGTGCCATGAAATCCGTGCCCAAACCTGATGATGTGCCTTGGGATGGGCTGAGAAGAATTGGGAGGGCATAAGCTGCAGGGTGTGGGGGGAAGGCAAAATAATCCCCCAAACCCAGTTGATCGCTCGGAAGAAAGCAGATGGGTTCCAGAGGAGGCACGGGGAGAGAACCAGGAGTTCCCAGCAAGGATGAAATATCACCAAGACCTGGTCCCCTCAGTTCATAGGGACCTGGTGTCCCCACATGCTTCCTTGGGAGTAGCTGATGCTTCAATGCTTCAGGTCATGGCTGTGATGGGGCTGGTGGGGGGCTATGAGGAGGGTCTTGCAGATGGTGCTTCTAAAAAAAGGGTTTCCCAAATAGAGCCTTGCAAAAACGGTCTTGGAAAAAGGATTGTCCCAAAAGGTCCTTGTTAAAAGGGTCTCTTAAAGAGGGTCTTCCAAAAACACCTTGCTAAAAATCCCTTGCAAAGAGGTTGGGTGTCTTCTCCAGGGATCAAAGTGCCTGGGTGGTGGGCAGTGACCCAAGGGGAGCACCCACAAGTGCAAACGCCACGGATAAATGCTATTTCATCCCAAACTGATGATGCCAGTAGCCTTCTGGTGAAACACTTCACAACCTGGGGATTGGCTGCCTCCCCTTCTGCACGTGGGACAGGTGATTCCCATGGGACATGCTCCCTGTGGCAGTGGGGACCTCGTGGTACTCCAGAACCACCTCACACCCCATCACCCCACATCTGAGCAGAGAGGGGGGCGTGATGGAGGATGTGGGTGACAAGGGATGGGGACCTCCTGTTGAGCCCAAATTTGCTGTTTAGTCATAGAACTTGAGGAAAGAGCAAATTTGAGGAACCTCTGGAAAGAAACAGCATTTTTGGTGAAGCGCAGTGGGAGGGATCAGGGCTGGTTTTCCCCCACAGTGCGCTCTCCCAGGCTTTCTCCCGGGGTATGGTGAGTGATCCGGCATTTGGATTACTCCGGCTGAATTGAATTTCTAAACTGCCCCCTCGAGACACGGCGCCAGGGAAAGACATTAGTCGGGAAATGGCGAGAAAACACCAGCTCCAGCTCCCGGGTGGCGACGGCGGGGGAAAGGCACTGGTGTTTGTCACCCCCCTGGCCCCCCATCCCTGTCCCTACCTCGGGGCTCCTCGGCTTGCTTGGCGAGCTTGCGGAGAGCGGCGGCGAAGCTGGAGGAAGGTGCTGCCTGGACGGACAAAGTGCTGCTGGCTGCAGGGCTGCCATTGGGGACGATGGAGCCGTTGAGGGGGGACGGGGTGAGGGGGCTGACGGTGGCAGTGGTGCGGGTGGCAGTGGAGAGCATTCCTAGGGACGGTGACTTCGGCTCATGGCTCATGCCTGTGAATGAGAGAGCCCGGGTTAGACAGGGACTGACCTGGAGAGTGGATCCTCAAATCCCTCCCCCGCCCTGAGCTGGAACAACCAGTGAGACAAGCAGGACCTTCCCTCTGGTTCACCACCCCACCACATATGCACCCTGAGTTCAGGCAATGGCGGCATCCCATGGCCCCACTGAACCCCTGGATAACGGAGCAAGGGGGCTCAGAGGGGCCCCACAGTAAGGAGAAGGGTGTTCTGAGGGACACAGGGACTTCAGCATCCTGATGGAGGTGATGGGAGCGAGGCAATCCCCTGACTTGCATGGTGCTGCCAAAACCCAAAGCACCACTGCTGCAACCCCTAATTGCCACCACTGCACCCCCAAATCCCCATAACTGCATTCACAATATTGCATCCTGGTGTCTACAGCACTGCTCCCTCAAACCCCCACCACTGCATCCCTGAATGCCCAGCACTGCGCCCCCAAATCCCTAATATTGCATCCCTGGATCTCCAGTATTGCACCCCCAAATTCCCATCACTGCATCCCTGCATTAGCAATATTTCATCCCTGTATCTTCAACATTGCACCCCCAAATCCCCAATATTTTATCCCTGGATCTCCAGCATTGCACCCCCAAGTCCCCACCACTGAACCCCCCAAATCCCCACCATTTCATCCCTGGATCCCCAGCATTGCACCCCCAAAACCCCAACACTGCACCCCTAAATCCCTACCCGCAGCTCCCCACAATGCACCTTCAAATCCTCACCACAGCCCCCCGAAATCCCCTTTGTTGTACTCCACAGCACTGAGGTGCTATGGGGCACACTGACCCCCAAAACTGGGGGTTCAGGAGCTGAGCAGGAGGGTGCAGCCCACCTCGTGTCCCCCCAGCTGTCACACCAGTTGCTCCAGGGCTCTCCACCTCCCAAAACAGCAACTGCTGATGTCACGGCCCTTAAAATAGACTTCACTGAGCAGCTTCATTAACACCAGCCTAAAATTAGCCCAGCTCCCAGGTGGTCAGGCGGATGGGGAGGGGGGTGGGGTCGTGGGGCAGTTCCCCAACTCCCAATGGGGTTGGAGGCAGCTGGAGGCATTGACGATGCCAGAACACCTGGAGAATCCCATGACAGAGAGGGGGTGGGTAGAGCATCACTGCGGGAGACCCCGGAGCATCCCATGGCAGTGGCTGGCTGGGTAGAGCACCGGGCGCTGCGGGAGCCGGGGGGGCACGAGTGGCACTCAGCGTTGATTAATCTTTGCCCCCCGGCCCCAGGAGAGGCGGCCGGCGCGGCGGCGCGTTCCCCTCTGCCCTCATTATACAAGCATTTATTAACTCCGGTGCTCTCAGCCATTGACTGCCGCCTTGTCGACACGCTCGGCTCATGTAAATTCATTACCAGAACAGCTGGGAAGCCAACCCGCCACGCCAGTCTGGCCTCGGCACCCCCGGGCTCTGCTTCAGCTTATGGACCCCCGGATGAGTCCTTGGTGCCCCCCCGAGAGCGAGGCACAGGGATCTACCTGCACCACCAAGCACCCATGCACCATACAAAGGGGATGCAGCCTGGAACTCCCTGGGCTGCCTGCATTCCAGGCGCAGCCTGGAACTCCCTGGGAACAGCCCTGCATGCTCTGAGCCCTGCCCTACATCCCCCAGGCACAATCCTGTATCATCCAGGCACAGCCAGGCATCCCCTTGGCACAACCGGGAATTCTCCAGGCACTGCCCCACAGCTCCCAGGCACAGCCCCATGTACTTTGGCACAGCCCTGCACCCCATGGGCACTGCCCCACATCCTCCAGGAACTGCCCCACATCCCCCCGGGTACAATCCTGCATTCCCGAGGGACAACCTTGCACCTCCAGGCACTTCCTGGCATTCTCTTGGCTGCAGTCCTGAATTCCCCAGGCAGTGCCCCACATCTCCCAGGCATTGCCCCACAGCCTGCAGGTACAGCCCCACACCCTTGGGCACAACCCTGCACGCCCTGGGCACTGCCCCACATTCCATGGGCATTACCCCACATCCCCCAGGCACAATCCTGCATCCCCCAGGAACTGCCTGGACACATTCCTGCATTCTCCCAGCGGTGCCCCACAGCCCCCGGGTACAGCTTTGCAATCCCCAACCACTTCCCAGTGCCCCCCAGCTTCTCCCCACCTATTAACCCCGGTATAACCCCCCACACACACACACATTCCAGCCCCAATCCATGTCTGGAGACACTTTGCCAGCCACTCAGTGGGATCAGCTCACTGGCGCACGCTCTCCGGGACACGGGGCTGGCAGAAGGGCATCACCCGTGTGATGCTCAGCTGATCCCCGCGGCCCCAAACGCCTCCCGGCAAACTCATGATCCCAATGGGATTTGCCAGGCGAGCGCAGGGCAGCTGGGAGCCGGCAGCTCGCCGGGAAGCGTGCGGGGAGCTTGTGTGCCCCCCGGGCTGAGCTGTGCCGCTGCCCCAGCCGGGCTCAAAACCAGTTTTGCCGCTTCTTCCCGGTGATAAAATCGGCGCCTCCGCCCCGGCTGGGGCCCGAGCAGCGCCGCTCACCCGCCGTGCCCCGACGGCGCTGGCGTCCGTCTGTCCAGGCGTCCCTGGGCTGCTCCACGGGACAGCTGCCAGCTGGGGAAACTGAGGCACGGAGAGCTGGCTGGGCGGGAGCATCCACGTGGGGATGGGATGTGGGGCCAGGCTGTGTCCCCCCTTCCCTCCGGCATCCCTTCGCCCGGCGCGGTGTTGGTGCCACTCACCCCTGAGGGCAGCTGGGGACGCCGAGACGCCCCACGGTGAGGTGTGGCCCCCCTCCGCTCAGCCTTTCCCCGGCTGCTTTTCCCAGCAGGCAGATCTGTGCGGAAAAACAGGTCAAGTTCTGTGCCTGGAGCAGCCCGGGGTCACGTCAGCAGTTGCCTCACCGGGGCGGGGACATGAACCCAAAAACGGGGCAGGGCTGTCCCTCTGCTGCCCCCAGCCCTGTGGGGTGCAGGGCTGGCACCCCCAAGTACCTGTCCCCAGCAGCTGCTGCCTGTACCCCTCCAAAATCCCAAGGCAGGGGGGCTGCAGGGCTACAAGGAGACCTGGGGCTCTGCTGAGGCCATGGGGGAGGTTGGGGACTGGAAAGCAGGTGATGTGTCACCCTGTCCCCATCCCTCCCACAGCATGTGCTCAGGCACAACGGCACAGGGAGTGTCTGGCATTCCCGGTGCCCGTTGGCTGCCGGCCACAGGAGCAGGCAGCTCCCTGCCCGGCAGGAGGAGGAGAGGGGATGGCAGGGTCACTGCCATATTCCCCTCACCCTTCCCTGTGCCACTCCTTCCCACAGTGCCACACATGGCACCCACCGTGGGGTTTGGCATCTCCAGCAGTGCAGGACCCCAAGCCCCTGGCTCCTCGAGTCGTGTCCCTGCCCCCCCGCATCCCCAGCACAGAGCTGGGAGCCGGGAGCTGGGAGCGTGCCATGTTCTCTCCATCTGCTCCTGATGATGCTGGCGGGTTTTTTGGCAGCGGGAGCCTCCTCCGGCAGCGAGAGCAGAACCAGTCTGGCTGCCTGGTGGGGCTGGAGACAAATAAAACCCACCAGCAGCCGCTGCGGGCAGGCAGGAGCGGGCAGTGAGGGGCAGGGATGGGCTCTCAGCACCCCGAAATCCCTGGGCAGGGGGTACTGCTGTTGGGAAACAGGAAGTGGGCAGGTTTAACACCTTGGCTCCAGCTTGCCCCCTTCCCAGCACCTTGAAAGGCCCCTAATGAGCATGGAGTGCCCTTGGGAGCAGATTGCCATTGAACTCGACCTGCACCAGCCGCCCGCTCTTACAGCAGCTATTTTGAGCTCCTGGGCTCCTGAGTGCTGGAACTAATAATTTATTACCAAATACGATCAGGCAGCAGCTCCAGCCCCTGGCAAATGGAGCGGAAAAAAACCCAGCGCGGCGGGAGGCCGAGGGAGCAGGGAGAGACGAGTATCCTGCATCCTCCTCCCCCGGGATGGATCCGCACCCAGCCCGCAGGACCGCAGCTGGGATGGAGCCCACTTGGCCCAGCCCTCTGGAAGGCTCCTCCATGCTTGTTCTGGATGACTACCCAAGGGATCTGAGGTGATGAGGTCCCCCCTCAGCCTTTCCCCCCTCTCCCAGTGCCTTGACTCCCACTCCGCAGCCGCATCCAGCTGCACGCTCCAAACGGGAACAGCTGCTCTGCATGGATTTTCAATGCTAATGGCCTCGCATTGTCAGCCCCCCTCCCTGCTGTCTGAATGAAGCAGGCAGAGCCCCAGGATGGAGGGCAGGCAGCCAGGGCCAGCGTGTGCCCATCGTCCCTGCCCCACCATCTCCCTGCCATGCACCCCGTCACCCCCTTGGGAGCTCACGGGCAGGGGGAAGGCAGGGGGCAGGCAGGGGACAGGCAAGAGGAGCCACCTCCTCTCCCAGCGATGTCCTGCCAAGCCGCCACACGTTTTCCACCCCTCATTAAAGCAGCTCTGCCGCCGCACCTCCAGCATGCTCCATTAATTAATTAATTGATCGATCAGAGCCCACATTCCTGCTCTCCCTCCCCACCTCCCAGCATGCAGCCAAAATGAAGGGAGGTGGCTGGGCTTACTGTCCCCAGGTGTCCCCAGCTGCAGCCTCTGTCCAATTTTAGGTGCTGAGGGCAGAGCCCAGGACCCATCCCAGGAACATCCTCCATGCCCTTGCAGGGGTCTGGGTGGGTCCTCTGTGGTAAGGAGGACCCTCACAGCCAGGGATGGGATTCGGAGCTCCCTGTGGAGCCCAGCCCAGCACCAAGCATCCGGGCACATGGCGCTATTATCCAGCTGGGACTCCATCGATCACTCCTCCATGGACCATTGATCTGGCAAACGACAACAAGCAAACTAATAAGAGCTCGTTTGGAGGGCGCAGCGCTGGGAGAGGCCACGGATGGAGTGATGCTGGATGGTTTCTCTCCCTTCCTGGCCTTCCCAAGCCCAGGCTAACCAGCCATGGGAGCCTTTGCAGCCCACAGGAAATCCAGACAGTGAAAGATTTACTTGAAAGCAACTTTCTGCTCCATTTTTGCCCCATTTCGAAGCTGGGGGCTTTGAAAATCACGTGCCTGTGCCCCAAGGACGCTGCTGATCCCTGAGCTTCTCTGCAGCTCCCAGGTTGGGCTGGCAGCTCCTCTTGGCTCCTGACGCCTGGATCCAGGTGGCAGCCATCTCCCAAGGACCCCTCTGCTTTGGGAGAAGTGAGGTACAGCCTGCACCTCTTTGCATCAGCTGCTGCTGGGGCTGAATGGCTTCATGGGGTGCTGGGTGCTCCATGGGGCTGCTAGGCATCATGTGGGAGACAGCTGGGCATTCAACTGAGATGCTGGGCATCGTGAGGGGGAGATTTGGACATTGCACTGGGATGCTGGGCATCGCCTGGGAGAGAGCTGGGCACTGCACAGTGCTGCCAGGCCTTAAACCGTGCCACTGGGCATTCCATAGTGGCATGGGTGCCACTGAGCAGGGCAAGATGCTGTTTGGCATTCCATGACGCTGCCGGGCATTTCGTGGTGCCACTGAGCATCGCACAGTGCTGCTGGGCATTCCATGGTGGCACTGGGGATTCCAAGATGCCGTAGGGAACGGCACAGTGGCATTGGACATTCCGCAGTGCTGATGGGCAACACATGGGTCGGAGCCAGGCATCTCACAGTGCTGCCAAACCTTGCACAGCTGCCGGGCATGGCACAGTCCGAGAGTGGGCAATGCTTGGCACAGCCAGGCTGCCCTCCCATCCCCAAATCCCCGTGCCCCATGTCCCCATGCCCCCACATCCCCAGCCCGGCACAGGCGTGTGGCAGCAGCGCATTGTTTTGGGCGCAGGAGCCCTTGCCCAGCAGATGGCAGGTATAACAAAGCAGCTTGCTGCGGCCAAGCCAATTATTTATCTAATTATGATTTACCACTTAACCACATGATCTTTCTGCAGAGTTGTAGGCAATTAAAACCAGGGTGATTATGTGGATTATGCAAATCGGCTGGAGCCGAGCGAATAAAATTGGAGATTAGAGTTTCACGCAGGCTGGATCTTGCACAGGGCAGGTCCTGGCGGGGCAGGGGGAGGCAGGGGCAGGGCAGGGGGGCTGCAGAGAGGGGCAGGGAGCTACAGGCAAGGGCAAGGGGCCACAGATAGGGACAAGGGGCTGCAGGCAGGGTGGGGGGCCAGGACTCAACCCGGGAAAGGGACTGCAGGGCACGGTCCGGAAGTGGTAGGACAAGGTGAGCAGATGCCTCTTGTCACCCCTCTGCCTTCCAGGTGCTGCAATTTCCCCCCAGCAGAGCCAAGGGGCTCCATAGCCAAAAGCTGTCCCCATCATGGGGGTGGGTGCCTGCAGGGGACCCCCCACTGCTGCTGGGTGACTCTGCTGGCACCAGGGATTTCCCAGCACCTGCCGTGGCTGCACCCCAAAAAGGCAGGGAGGGGTTACACAGCGCAGGCCCCATCCTTCACCCCATCCACAGGCGGCTCACAACGGGCTCCAGGGGCAATGGGTATTAATAACAGGTACTAATAACAAGTATTAATAATGAGTATTAATAACAGGCATTAATAACAGGTATTAATAACGAGTATTAATAACGTCGCCTGGCAGATTACACCGCCCGCCCGCCTTGATATGAGATTTATGGATGGAACGAAGTCCGGAAATACAGAAGTATTAATGGTAATACCTCGTGTCCTAGCAAAGGTCACGGGCAATCTCCATCAATCCCACTGTGCCACCAGCAAAGCCGAGGGTCTGGGAGGGACTGGGGGTTCCCCCCCACTCCCAGGATCCCCCCGCATGCGCCACAGCACCGCGGTTTATGATGGTGCAGATGGCCCAGCATGGGCCAGAGGGAAGGTTTTACCTTGGGATAAGGAATTAACGCTGGCAAACAGCTAATTTACTGTGTGTATTTTCATTTTCCCAATACTGGCGCCATCTGCTACCGATCAGTGCCCCACGTCCCCAGCTTTGAGCTACGGATGCTGCGGAGGTCTTGGAAAGACCTTGGCTTTCTCCAAACTCAGGAGCCCTGGGACCCCTTGAAGTGTCCCACTGCGGTCCCCAGGGCCACCTTGATGGGTCTCCCCCTTTTCATGGAACATCCCAAGAATGGGCACCAGTGAGGAGGGTTTGAAGCAGCAGAGATGTCCGTGGAGCCAGACTGTGCTGGGGATGGAGACAACACTGCCAGCACTGGTGGGACAGATCCGGCACGTTCCTCATCACAGCGGAAGATCAGCCAAAACCCCAGCAATGGGAGCAGACCCCTCTTCTCTTCCCACGCCGGGATTTAGGGTGATTAGTGCCAGCAATCCCACGTGCCGGTGCCGGGAAGGCCGGCTGGTGCCCCCGTATGCGCAGCATCCTCCCTTTTCGCCTACAGTAATCCTCAGCCTTTCGAGCAAATTATTAAAATTCACTTATATTTAATCTGCCTGCTGGAATTAATTGAATTTTTACGCTTGGCAAATGTCAGTGGGTGCACGCTGCCTCCCAACGGGGACCTGGCTGCAGGTGCAGCGAGTACAGCCCCCTGCTCTCACCCCTTTCCCAGGATAAAACCCTCCCTGGAGCGTGGGACAGGGTGCCCAGAGCACCCACAGCCCCCATCAGCAAAGGGTAGTGGGATGTACAGATGCCAGCACCCTCTTAGCCCCGCAGGGATGCTCAGTGACACTGGGAACACATCCCCCAAACCTGCCTCCCTCCACAGGGAGACTCTTCAAATCCAGTGCCTCAATGGCTTTGAAAGGGACATGGGGAGCTTCTCCCTTCCCTCCCAAAACCTGTGCTGTAGAGTGCCAGAGCCCTGTTTGGTGCTGGGGTTGTGTGCTGGGTGATGAGAGCCTTCCTTCTCTCCTCATCCTTCTCCTTGAAAATTGCCAAAGCATCTAATTTGCCCACTGGGAAGGCCGAGGGAAAAGAGCCTCTATTTTGCCGGTAATAAGCCCTCCAGACAAAGGCGGGATGAGCCATTCAGCGGTGGGAAGGGGGAAGGGTTTGGCCCCATGCAGGAGCAGTGGACTGGGGGAGATTCCCTCCTTCCTGGAGGATCCAGCACCGGGACACACACAGCATCCTGGGATCACCCCGGGATGACCTCAGCCCCCACACCCATGGGATCCTGAGCTCCTCGATGGGTGGTGGGATGGGCAACACCAGCCACCATGCCGGGGACGCTCACTGATACCAATTCCCAACCCCACATGGCCTCGCTCCCTGTTTCCCCCAGGAACAGCCCCCATTTCCTGCTCAGGGAGTCTCTCCCCACCAGCCAGGAGAGAGAAGTTCGTGGTTGACAGAGGAGTTCACGGTCAGCATGAGCCACGGGGGACCCAGGGCCCCGGCGGGCAACTTCCAAACTTGACTGGCGCTTGCCCCCCTCCACCGCCCGCCCGGGATTATCATAAATTAAGACGTAATTACTCCATGGAAATTTACAGCACAAAGCTGCGGCGCTAACAAGTGTGTTTGGCGGCACTGGAGGGAGATACAAAGCGCTATTGTCTGGCGGGCGCCAAAAAAGCTGCTCTGCCCCCAAAACCGCACATCCCAGGGACAGGGATGAGGACCAGGATGGGGATGTAGTGACACCATCGCAGCCCTCTGAGCAGTGCAGGGAGCCACGTGCATGCCTGATGTGAGGGGGGATGGAGACAGACACGGTGCCCCAAAAAGAGGGTCCCAGCATGGAAGGTCGGGTGAGGGTGGGTAAAGGCTTCCCAGGGTGATGGGTGCCCTCCGAGCAGGTGCCACAGCTCTGCTCCCCAACAAAGCCACCCACTTTATTCCCTCCTCTCCCACCCATGGGTGCTCCCACCCACCCTCAGCTGCTGCACCCAGCAAACCCCCTCTCTGAGCCCCCTTTCCCCAACTCCAGCACACATGGGGTTTTTTTTAAAACTAAACCACCTGGGGACCTGGAGTGGGGGACACATGGGGACCAGCGCCAGCATAGGCCTGTGTGTCCCCCCCCTCGCTGCCACCACACTCCCCCAGCTGTCACACGCATTAAAAAATAATAATAATCAACATGGAAAAAAAAAAACCCAAACCAACATAAAACAAAACCAACAACACAGCGCGAAAAAATTCAGGCGGCTAAAACAAATCCAGCAATAAAGGAGCCGAGATCTTCGGAAAGCTGGCTGTGCAATTAAGCAGTTTTCTGCTGTACGCCGATAATCACCTAATTATACTATTAATGACAGTTCAACCTGCTCGGAAATAAAAGGACATTCTTCCATAACAGGATGCCAGCTGTTTGTTACAGATGTCAAACATCTTTAAAGCATTATTATTAAAAGAAGGGGGGAAGGAGGAAGCTTGGGGATGCTGGAGCGCTGCCGTCTTCCCCCCGCAAAGCGTCTTGCAAGGGATGGGGGGGTGGGTTTGGGGTGTCACCCCCCCCTCTTAATCCCAGTGGAATAGTCTGTTGGAGGGGTGTTTTGGCGGGGGTTGGTGTTTGGTGTCATAAATACCCCACGTCAGCTCGCGGCAAGAGGCGGCTGGGTTTAATTAAGCGCAGCGTTTGGGAAATAAAAGTTAAAAATTAGTAATAAAATTAGAGGGGTGGATGCACCCTGCTGCCAGGCTCGGGGCAGGGCTGGCCCCGCTTTCCCCCCCGTTTGCTGCTGCCACCGGCGGTGCCTTGAGCGTGGCTGCCGCCGGCAGTGCCCGCGCACGTGCCACGGTGCCGTGCCAAGGAGCATCCCGGCAGGTGCCGACAGCCGGTGCCAAGGAGAGGGAAAAGGGGGGGACACGCTGTAAAGAAAGGAAGCACCTGCTCCTCCTTGAAACCCCAGGGTGGGTCTGGAGGTGAGTGATGCCCGCTGCACCCCGGGCATCGGGGTGCGGCAGTGCCAGGAGGGGGGTGGCGGCAGGGTGGCAGTGGTGCCCCAAACTGCCAGCCAGAATCCCACTGGGCTAATTCCATCTCTCCCCCAGCAGCACCGTGGCTCCACGCTGGTGCAGCCATTCCCGGGGGGCAGCCGGGTGCCCACCCACTGTGGGGTGATGCCAGCGCTGGCGTTACACATCCCACCCACACAGACACCCAGCTTTACACCCTGTCCTATATAGCTACAGGCAAATCTGTCTGTAAAACCATTGGGAACCTGGCTTAGCCTGGGAATAAAGAGATTATGGAGGGGGGGTGGTGGGAAGAATAGAGGAAGGAAAAAAAAGGGGTGTCTGGGAATAATTAATTCCTCTCCAAGTCGTGTGACTGCTGATGTCCCAGGTACCAGCGGGGCCCTGGCAGGAGCAGGATGGTTGCAGAGAGGCACTGGATTTTGGGGGTGCCCATGCACCCACTCAGAGCTGGAGGGCTGTGATGGAGGCCCCTCCCCAGGCCAGGACCCCCAGACCTGACCTCTTGGCACACACTGGGCTGGCACCAGCCCCCGCTTGCCAGGCAGGAGCCAGCAGGAAAAAACCATCTGGGAAGCGTCCCCCCAAGCCCTAAGCAATGCCCCCTGTCCTCCCCTTCCCCTCGCTCCCCTTTTCCACCCCTCCCCTCCTCAAACCATCACGGGGAAGCTGGAAAGTGGTTGACATGGTTGTCATGGCGACCGAATTTAGGACTGGCGAGAGGAGGAGAAGAGGAGGAGGAGGAGGAGGAGGAGGAGGAGGAGGAGGAGGAGGAGGAGGAGGAGGAGGAGGAGGAGGAGGAGGAGGAAGAGGAGGATGGTGGGGTGGGCAAGGAAGGAAGGCAGGAGGGGTTTCCTGGCACCCTAACATAGCTGGGACCCCCCTGGCATCCTCTAGTTCCCCCTCAGCACCCCACAAACACCATCCTCATGTGCCCCTCGACCACACAGGCAGCGAGGATGAGAGAGGGCAGCCCCCAACCCCAGCACCGAGCTGGGGAGCTGCCCAGAGAGGAGTTCAGCCCCAAGCACCCCAAACCCAGCCCGGGGGTGGCTGTCCCCACCCGGTGCTGCCAAAAGCTGCCGGTGACTCACACCTCGCGCCAGCGGCACCCGCCGAGCGGGTGTTTACACGGCATCACCCAGTTCCTTCCATCTGCTTTGATCCAGGGGCTAAATATTCCCGGCCCCAGCATAAAAATAGGAACCATTTGGGAAGGTCCTGAGTCAGCAGCTTCCGCTGCCGGCACCCACTGCCATCCTCCCTGGCATACCAGGCACCCGCCAGGGAGTCCCGGGGCCCCTCCAGCTGCTAGATTTGGGGACACCCACAGGGAGAGGGAGGACCCCAAAAGGCTGCATGCATTCAGATGCCACCTTTGTGCCTGCTGGGGCAGAGAGCCAGGCCCTTCAGGGATGCTCTGTGACCCCAAGGGGTGCTGCTGCCCCCAAAGGAGGGTGCTGTCCCCAAAGAATGCTGGCACTGGCTGAAGGGTGACAAAGCGCCCACGTTATCTCAGGGAAAACCAGCCTGAGCATGGTTCCCATATGGATCAGCAGGGAATGGGGTTCCCTCCCTGTCCCCTTGCTCTCGGTGATGCCCACCATGCCTCATGTCCCCTTGCAGTCGGCTGAGCCCCATTGCACATCTCCAGCCCCATAAGCAGAGGGACAGGGAGGAAAGAAACACTGGTGACACAGGGATACAGGGGACAGGAGCATCAGGGACCAGAGGGACGGAGGGGACAGAAGCACTGGTGACCACAGGGACAGAGGGAACAGGAGCATCAGTGACCAGAGGGACACAGCAGACAGGAGCTGTCTGTGCCAGCCAAGGTGGGAGCACAAGCCACCGGGAAGCAAGGAGCGTGTGACACGGGCCACAGCCAGGCAGTCCCTGAGGCGGTGACAGTCCTCAGCAGGACTCGCGCCGCTGAGTCACCGCCACCAGCCCCGCGCTGATGAAACCCTGCGAGCCCAGGGCGGGGGGGAAGGTTCCCATCTCCATCTGCTCCTGCCCGACCTGGCCCACCGGCATCTCCCAACGCCCGGCAGCTGCCGCCGGCGATCCCGCTGCGTGCCAGCGCCTCCAGCATCACTCCCCCTAATTGCCTTAAATCTCACAGCCTGACACTTCCATGTTCCTCTCCGTCTTGATTTTCTCCTCCGGTTTTATTATTCCCCCTCCGAGACGGTGGGGAAGTGGGGAGCCGGACGGAGCAGGGTTTTCCAGGGCACAGGAATTAGTGCATTAGCAACGACGGCAAAGCCAGAAGTTTCACGCAACAGGAGCTGCCACCGGGAACCCCGGCTCGACTGGCGTGTGCTAAATATGGAATTCAAGGGGAAAAAAGCCAACCCCCAAACTGTCTCCCTGCACCTGCACCCTTTGGAGGGGTCCCCACCGTGAGGGATGGCACAGAGGCTGGGCAGGAATCACCCACGGCTGCTGTAGGCAGTGGAGAACAGCAAGGAGTAAGATGCTGGCGTTTTGGGGCGGGGGGGGCAAGATGGGGACTGGGACCCCCACAGCCAGCAGGGAGGAGGGCACAGGGTTGGATCATGCTGGGAGTGAGCTGGGTGCCACAGTCAAGCAGGACCCATGCCCCCAACTGTGGCTCACTGATGGGAGGGGATGTCAGGCCACAACCCCTCCCAGAGCGGGGGAACCCCAAGTTCAACCCCGGCCCCCCTCGGCCGCCCTTCCCGGCTCGCCTTCGTGCGCTCCAGCGCAGGCGCCTTGGGCAGAGCCGCTCGCTCCGGTAACAACCACATGCCAAAGCCATTTCCTGAAACAAACAACCATCCGTGGGGGAACGGCCACGCAGTGGCACGGACCCCCGGAGAGGGGCCCTGCCACCGCACCCCAAGTCTGGGAGAGCACCCCTGAGCTCACACCCTGAGCCTGCACCCTGAGCCTGCACCCCAAAAGCACTTCGAGTTCACAGCCAGAGTTCCCAGCCCAAGGCTGCATCCGAAGGGTGCAGCCCAAAAGCACCTCGAGTTCGCACCCTGAGCTCACAGCCTGAGTGTACTGAGCCTACACCCGCAGTGTGCACCCCAAACACGCACCCTGAGCCTGCACCCCAAGCGCACGTCCACCTCTTCACCCCCGTGCACCTCCAGTTCACACCCCCAGCTCATATCCTCGAACCCCAAACATTCACCCTGAGCACACACCCTTCACCCCCACGAGCGTGTGCCTGGTCTCACACCCCAGCTCCCCATCCCCACCGATGCTCCCGAAACACCCCGAACCCCCCCGTGGGGGTCCCCCTCCCTTGCCGGCTGCTGCAGTGGCTGGTGCTGCTGGCTGGGGTGGCACAGCAAACTTTGGTGCCCCAAATTTCCATGCCCACACAGTGGTGGGGCTGCCAGCAGGGACCCCCACCCCAAAACACAGCACATCCCGCATTTCTCCCCATCCTGCCTCGGCCAGAACCCTCCCGGCTCCCTAGGGAAGGGCGAAACCCCCAGGGTGAGGGAGTGGCAGTAGGATAAGAGAGGGGAATCCATGCACCCCAAAACCGTACAGTGCCGTGCCAGAGCTCTCTGCTTCCCCCCACCCCCCCCAACCCCAAAACCTCTATGAGGTGCTGAAAAAAAGTAACTTCAACCCCAAACCTCCCTCAGCTGCTGCTGGCCATGGTGTCCCTGCATCGGGGGGACCCCAC
>VYXB01010679.1:0-45380 GCA_013397135.1 Pachyramphus minor
AAAATAAAATAAAATAAAATCTCTCTAACATATGTGAGATCTCAGAAATACCCCTGAATGACCATTCCTCTTAACCCTATTATTATATTATAATAATATATTAAATGATTATATTAAATGATTTTCACTTACGTAACCATTACCTCAGGTTTCACTGACCTTGACAGCAATGCGGTAATTACTTTGAATGTCACTGAAGAGCTTTTACAGAGTAATGCGACAGGCGGACAGGACATGCAGAAATTTTCTACTCACTATTCATAGATATGTATGGATTGTATAAGCCTCTTACAAAAGAAATCTATCTCATGTCAAACTTCATTTTTATGAAGTTTTCTGGCAGTATTGCAGATTCTTAGAGTATGCTGTTATTAGATTTAAGTGTGTGAATATCCTTCATGCATTTCCCACTTAACTAAATTTCTCTGATCTTTTCTGCTGTATTTAGAGAGCTAGAGCCATGGTGACTGCTTAGGAGCATCCAGATTTTGCATCACTAACTCTAAAAAAATATTTCATAAGTTCAATGGCATTACAGAGCTGTTGCCAGACCTCTATAGTCAACGTCAAAAGTTGGGTGAGTGCAAAAGAGCTTGGCAGAAACACCTGAAGGAGTAGATTTCCAAGATCAGGAAGTTCAGTTCACTCGCGTCTGACTTAGCTACTCAGATCCATCATTAGTCTCACACAATATGATGTACTGTGCTTGAGCCAATGTGCTCTGTAATTTGGCTTGCCTGTGGCCTGCTGTTTGCAGTGTGTTTCTTTGTCCTTCTAATAAAGGAGCAGATACAGTGCCATTACCTCCCAGGAGATAATGAACACAAAGAAGTACGCACTCTTATGCTGTCTTGAGGGTAGACAGCAGGCTGCACACTATGAAGTGCTGGTATAAAAAAATTGAGCAGCATTTACTCTTTTGAAGAGTTGATGGTACTAAGATGCATATTTCATATTTGGAGGAGCATCATCAACTTGATCATCAAAACATCACCAAACCAGAGCTTCTGCTTCCTAAAAAATGTTCCTAAACAGAAATCCTCTGCTCTCCACTGAGGCTAAGGCTCCAAGGAATAATCAAGAGCCATCTTTCACTACAAAAGGTTTGTCTCAGAAAGTCTTTCAGTTTCAGAATAATAGGAAAGACCTTTCTTCAGAGGTCATATACAGGATTTCTAAGAGTGAGATATTAACCTGATTGTCAAGTTATGCGTGAAGAGATAAGATGAAGATTCTTGCATGATGGTAATACATATTGACTTTTTTTGGGCAGGGGGAGGAAGTGAGGATGGGAGAGTAATGTTATCACCACATGACGAGGGTAAAGAAAAAAACTAAAATATAACCCCCAGTAGACTAATTAAAAGGCTGACTGACAGCTTAAAGCTCAGGATGACATAATTTACTTGCCTTTAGTGAAGGTAAAGGTACTGAAACACCTTTTAGGAATAATCATCACTAATTATTTTTTTAATTAAAATAATTGAAAATCAAGGAAACTAGGGAACTTTCATTCAAAATAAGTGAGATTTTATAGAATTAATTTCTTTCTGGGAATTTGCGCTTAAGTTTAGAAGGAAAATATACTGTGTCCTCTTTAATGAGGTCTTAATTTTAGGAAGGTTGAACTGGGATTTATGTTTCTTCTGGGGAGAGTTTTAAGAATGAGTATGAAGTGGAGGTAAAAATTTTCTGGTCACATTTGACACATTATTGCAGCATTTTTAGCAGTACATTTAAGAAGGGCTTTTATAGTTGCAGGTTTACAGAAATCTTAATAAATATATTTTAAAGGATTCCTGTTATCCTGTTTGACAATAGGTTTTGTAATACAATGAAAAAAAAAGTTGCCACAACTATAAAACCTGAAGCGTCAGAACGTCACCTGCTTGTTAAGTATCATTTTCATATATAAATCTTATCATTTCTTTTCAAAATATTCTCTTCCTTTATCTGAAAAATTTGTTCAGCATGTTTTTCTCCCAGTGAAAGACTGCATGGAATTATTGCCTATCAATTGAATAACCAGTCCACACATAATTTTGCCAGTCTGATATTTCATTTTATGTCACAGGTAGGGGAGGATCCCACAAGGAATGGTGTACTGCTTGATCTCATACTAGCAAACAAAGAGGGACTTGATGATGTGAAGGTTGGGGCCAGCCTTGGCTGTAGTGACCATGGCATTGTGGAGTTCAGTACTGAAAGAAGAGGTAGCAGGACAGTGAGCAAGATTACAGCTATGGACTTCAGGAGAGCTAACTTTAGCTTTTTTAGGGAGATTCTTGGAAGAATCCCGGGGCAACAGGGAAGAGGAGTCCAAGAGACTTGGTTGACATTCAAGGGTGTCTTCCTCCAGGTTCAAGAATGATGCATTCCACTGAGAAAGAAATCAGCCAAGGGGGAAAGAGATCTGTGTGGGTGCATAAAGCACTCCTGTCAATTACTCAAGTATAAGCAGGAAGTACACAGGAGATGGAAGTGGGCTCAGGCCACTTAGAGTGAATAGAGAGGAAGCAGAAATGAGACAGAAAGGCCAAGACCCACCTAGAATTAAATCTGGCCAGGAATGTCAAGGATAACAAAAAGGGCTTTTTCAAATGCATCTATAACAAAAGCAAACCAAAAGATAATGTGGCTCATTAGTAAAGGGAGAGGGGATACTGGTCATAGAGAAGGCAGAGTTATTGAATGCCTTATTTGCATAGGTCTTCGCTGATAAGACCATTCCCCAAGGCTCTCTGACCTAGGAGGTCAGGGTGAATCAATGCTGGAAGGAAGACTTTCCCTTGGTCAAGGAGGATTGGGTTAGAGTCAGGCAAAAGTGACATCCACAAGTCCGTGGGCCCTGGGAGGATGAATCCATGAGTGCTGAGAGAGCTGGCTGATGTCCTAGCCAGGCTGCTCAAGATCAGCTTTGAAAGGCCAAGGAGGTCAGAAATGGTGCCTGAGGACTGGAATACAGCAAATATCATGCTGGTCTTCAAAAAGGGCAAGAAGGAGGGCCCAGGAAACCACCAACCAACATCACCTCAATCCCTGGAAATGTGATGGAGCACCTCATTCTGGAGTCCATCTCCACCCACATGAAAGACAAGAAGGTGATTACAATTCACCAGCATTGATTCACTAAAGGTAAGTCATGTTTGACCAACTTGATTGCTTTCTATGATGAAACAACTATCTGGTTGGATAATGAGAGAGCAGTGGATGTTGTCTACCTTGCTTCGGCAAGGCTTTTGACACTGTCTCTCACAGCATGCTTGTAGGCAAACTCAGGAAGTGTGGACTGGATGAGTAGACAGTGAGGTGGATTGAGAACTGGCTGAATTTCAGGAGGATCCCTGATGGTCATAACTAGTGTCTAATTGGAGGCCTATCAGTAGTGGTGCCCCCCGAGGTTTTGTACTGGGCCCAGTACAAANCACCCACATGAAAGACAAGAAGGTGATTACAATTCACCAGCATTGATTCACTAAAGGTAAGTCATGTTTGACCAACTTGATTGCTTTCTATGATGAAACAACTATCTGGTTGGATAATGAGAGAGCAGTGGATGTTGTCTACCTTGCTTCGGCAAGGCTTTTGACACTGTCTCTCACAGCATGCTTGTAGGCAAACTCAGGAAGTGTGGACTGGATGAGTAGACAGTGAGGTGGATTGAGAACTGGCTGAATTTCAGGAGGATCCCTGATGGTCATAACTAGTGTCTAATTGGAGGCCTATCAGTAGTGGTGCCCCCCGAGGTTTTGTACTGGGCCCAGTACAAAACAATACTGTGTAATTTGTTCATCAATTACTTGGTTGAGGGGGCAGAAGCCTCCTCAGTGAGTTCACAGAATTTGGAGGAGTGGCCAATATCCCAGAGAGCTCTGCAGGGCCACGACAGCTTGGATAAGAACTGTCTAAAATTCAACACGGGCAAATGCAGGGTCCTGCACCTAGGGAGGAATAACCCCAGGCACTAGCACAGGCTGGTGACTGACCTGCAGGAAAGCAGCTCTGTGGAGAAGGACCTGGGTCCCAGTGGAAAACAAGCTGTCCATCAGCCATGTGCCTTTGTGGCCAAGATAGCCAATGGTGTCCTGTGGTGCATTAGAAAAAGCATTGCCAGCAGGTCAAGGGAGGTGATCCTTCCCCTCTGCTCAGGCCTAGGGAGGCACATCTGAGGTGCTGTGTCCAGTTCTGGGCTCTTTAGTAACAGAGAGGCATGGACCTCCTGGAATGGGCCCAGTGGAGGGCTACCAAGGTCATTAAGGGACAAGAACATCTCTCACAAGGAAAGATTTCTGTTCGGTCTTCAGGAGATGACTGAGAGGGGACATCATCAATGCTTTTAAGTGTCTGAGGGGAGGGCGCTGGGAGAATGGAGTCAGGCTCTTCTTGGTACTGCTGAGCGATAGGACCAGAAGCAGTGGGCAAGAAACTGACACACCTGAACATCAGGAAGAACTTTACTATGCAGGAAATTGAGCACTGGAACAGATTGCCCAGAGATATTGTGGAGTCTCCTTCACTGGAGGTATTCAAGAACTGTCTGGACATGATCCTGTGCAATGTGTTTTAGGATAATTCTGCTAGTGCTGGGAAGTTAGACCAGATGAGCCACTGTGGTCCNCAGCAGGTCAAGGGAGGTGATCCTTCCCCTCTGCTCAGGCCTAGGGAGGCACATCTGAGGTGCTGTGTCCAGTTCTGGGCTCTTTAGTAACAGAGAGGCATGGACCTCCTGGAATGGGCCCAGTGGAGGGCTACCAAGGTCATTAAGGGACAAGAACATCTCTCACAAGGAAAGATTTCTGTTCGGTCTTCAGGAGATGACTGAGAGGGGACATCATCAATGCTTTTAAGTGTCTGAGGGGAGGGCGCTGGGAGAATGGAGTCAGGCTCTTCTTGGTACTGCTGAGCGATAGGACCAGAAGCAGTGGGCAAGAAACTGACACACCTGAACATCAGGAAGAACTTTACTATGCAGGAAATTGAGCACTGGAACAGATTGCCCAGAGATATTGTGGAGTCTCCTTCACTGGAGGTATTCAAGAACTGTCTGGACATGATCCTGTGCAATGTGTTTTAGGATAATTCTGCTAGTGCTGGGAAGTTAGACCAGATGAGCCACTGTGGTCCATTCTCACCTGTCCTATTCTGTGATTCTGTGACTTGATTTTTCCTATAATAAAACATTACTTCTGTTTGCAATTTGGTTTTTTATCAGAAAAATACTTTTACATGAAAATATTTTAGTTAATCTTTTCCAAATGAACAATTTTTCTTCAATATTATTTTAAGATTTGTTGTTAGAGAAACAATTAGAAATAAAAGAATAGTGAGGGGATTTTACTTTTGTTCTTTATTTAATAAGATAGTGAGGATAAAAATTATTTTAATAATTTAAATAGTATACCACAAATTAAGAAATTTTAAATGTTACTCTCTTTGTATGATGGAAATAATTGTTAAGTAGTTCTGCAAGCCATCTATTAATCAATGCTGGTTGTGGCTAAGCTGAAGTTCTGATTGGTTTCTCAGAACTACCCTACCACGGAAGAAGAATCTACCCTTTTTAAAACTTACTGCTTTCCTGTCCCCACCAGAAGAGAGAAAGCTAGAGAAACAAATCTACACTTACAATGATTTTGATGGCAGCATTTCTCGTACATTGAGTGCAAATCACATATTGTCTGGATTTGTAGGAAGTAATAGGAGTTTGTCTATTTTCAAGAAGCAATATTGACATATATTTTTAGGTGCCACTTTTTCTGTGGATAGAGAGTTCAGCACTAAAATATATATATATTTTTTAAGTAACTAGGGTATGGACATTGTTTTGTGGTTTGGTTTTTTTCATTCATTTTTGGACACTATTTCTGGTAACTTCTTTACCTGTATTGATTTGAGAAACTGTAGTTTTCAAATAATTACCTGGAATGATATTAGAGGCCATTCACCATGACATGAACAAGAACTGCAATTTAGAGGAGTTAATTTTGCATAACTTCAATATATATTAGAAAACATCAGAATAACCATTAAATGCCATAATGAGTCCACCTAAATACCACCTGTTTTAACAGCCATCTAGACCTAGTGTTTTAAATTTTCAGTCTGTTAACCTTGCTTCCTCTTATTCTCTCAATACGCGCTATGTCCAGTATCAAATGCAACTCAATGTTCTTCCATAAACTATAAGCAACAGAGATATCAAAGCAAAGACAAAAATAAATGGTAGCAGAAAATATCGTGCTACACAATGAAATAAGCACTGCCAACACTGTGGTTATTCTTAGTGAAATCATGCACTGCTAGTACAGGTACTGGACGTTTAACGTGACTTTGACTGTGTGACCTTACAGAACTCTTGCTTTGAGTTTCCTCCAAGGGCAGCACAGCATAACAGGATAAGTGTGCCTTATCAAGAGAGGGTCTCCTGTTTTTAAGGATCAGTGTTCTTTTTGTATTTTAACAATGGTCATGTGTTCCTGCGGTCTGTGAAGCAGTTTTTAATTCTTCTTCACTTTTCTTGACTGTAGTGGTCTGGGTTCTCTCTTTTTAAGCTAAATGTTAGACTTCTTCTCTACACAGAGTTCTGGTGTATGCTTTCTCATCTGACTTTCTTGTTTTCCCACATATGACATGGATAATCAATTCATCTTAACAAAAGAAGTGCTCACAACTTGCCTTACTCAACAAATTTTGGTATTTTACCAGATTGAAAAGGCTTCTGGAAAATTCAAACTGTAGAATCATTAACTGTGCAGAGAAAAGTCCACTAGCAGCTACATGTTGCTATACTGTCATTGAAGGAATCTACATAGCTTTTGTACAAAAATATTAATTCAAGCTGTGCTTTCATATGTTTTCTTGAGACAAGAGAACACATGAAAGATTGAGGTGCTGAATCTCATGTCAGCTTTGTACTTTGCCTTTTCCTCTGGTTCAACAATTCTGCTGTCATGAAGAAAAACCATGATAAAGAATGTCTGTACAGTTTACTTATTTGGTGTCAGCTTGTACATACATTACATACAAAACTGTAGGGCCCAATCTGGTACCCACTTATGGCAGTTAAGATTAAATATTGGTTTTGAAAACTTAGATTGGTATGTACACCTAGATAAGAAATTTAACAGGAAAAACAAATGATACAAATCCAACTATAAACCTGCTTTTTACTGGCAGTGTCTCATGTCCCCAGCAATCAGGAACAAACCAGAAATTAAAATAATCTAGCTGACTTTTCTCTTGATAGTTCATACAAGATTTACTGTTTCTATATGACAAACTCAATACATATCATATTATCAAAGAGAAATGTAAGAAATTACTTTTTTCTCATATACATACATGCAGAGACTAGAAGAAATATTTTTTTGCTCAGAAAAGGAAAAACACAATCTTTATCTGATACAAAGTTCAATACTTTGTTGGAACTTTATTGTCTTAGAAGAGAATCCAATAGTATTTTCTTTTTAGCTGAAACAGTCTGGTTTGTAAACACACTGAAAAAAAGTGGGGGAAAAAACCTTTCTGTAAAGAATCTGTTTCACATTTTCTACGGCCATTCCTGACTGGACAAATAGGTCTACATGGCAAAAATCTAGTTTCAATTAGGAAAAAGTAGCGGGAAAAAAAGTGGAAATGATAAAAAAATACTATCTGTTTTCTTAACAAGATTGCCAGTAGTGTCTCTGGGAAAAAGAAGATGGAAATCTCTGCTAAAAATGTTGCATCTATCTTGCCTTGATACACAGAGTGGGCTTCATAACCTCTGAAGACCCCTTTCTTCCTCATAGTTCTTGCATAGGTTCTTTGGATTTTCAAGACAAGTAGTTGCTTACTAGACAAATAGTTATTAAAGAGGGTGCATGTGTGCAAACCAAATTACTGCCGTTGTTCTGATGAAATCTGAATTGCTGAAAAACTCTGCCTTGGGGCAGAGTTTCATATACTGATGTTTAAAGCATTTTCTGTTTGTTCCCTTGTTTGACTTTGTTTTAGCTTTTTTGTTTTATTTTTCTGTCAATAAAGGAAAGCCCTAGGGAAGAGGTGAGTTTTAATTCCAAACATACATTCTTTGTTCTAGAACAGGTTGGAAAGGAGGAGCAGATGGATAACATTTGGGACATTTTGTCAATTCATCTGTTAATAAGTGAGACACTCACACTGGCTGCATTAACCAAAGTCCTTCTGTCTCAAGCACTGCCAACAACCCTGAAGATATCCTCTGAGAATGTTTTTGATGGTAGATAGCTGAGGTAAAAATAGTAGTATTCGCTACAGCCAACAACCATATCACAGCTCCTTGAATCAAGACCTCTTTTGTGATCACATCTGGAGTTATTTCATCACAGAAATACCTTTTTACCAGTATTAAAGCCTACTGAACGTGCCCAGACAGAACTAATGCAACATATGGCTTACAAAATATATTTATAGTATTTCTGAGAAGCAAAGCACATATGTTACCAGGTGGTTGCTGTTGTTGCTGATCTAGCTGATGTCAACATGTCTGATACGGCTTTTTATTCCCTGGAGTTACTAAGGTATGTGTTGTTTGCATGGTATATACCTGAGATATCTTGGATTTCCCTTTCAACAACAGGTCATAGAACAATGCAGCAACTTAAAAGATGTTCTGTGCAGTAAAAATAAAATGGAGATTTAGTTGCATTTTGTAACTCAGATTGGTTATTTGGAAAGAAATGCTAGGTTATGAAAACAAGTATTACAAGTCTTTTGAAAATTCTAATTTTTCCATTCTTTTGAAGCAAGGTAAATTACAAGAACATATTCTAGCCTCACATTCTATCACATTGTAAGTAAACACCTCAGTATGTAAACAAAATGTAATAACTCATACCATTAGGTGATGTACTTAGATCAAAACTACCGATTTCTCTGCTAGCATGCAGCAATTTTTCAGTGTTTGATCATTGTTAGTATGATCAAATGATGCTGACAAATAAGAGGCCACTTTTCCTTATAAGCTTATAGATACTACAACAATATGCAGACATAATATTTGGCATACTATTCAACATGCCAAGATGGAGTTAGGAAAGTCAAAGCTCAGATGTTAAAACTAGTGGGGGAGATCATAGAATCATAGAATGTACTGTGTTGGAAGGTACGCATTAAGATCATCAAAGTCCAGCTCCTTCTGCATAGGACTACCCCAAGAATCTCACCATGTGCCTGAGAGTGTTGTCCAAATGCTTCTGAACTTTGTCAGTCTTGATGCTGTGACCACTTCCCTGGGAAACCAGTTCCAGTACTCAGCTACTCTCTGGGTGGAAAAACTTCTTGTAATATCCAGCCTAAACCTCCCATGGACAAAGCTTCATGCCATTACCTCATATCCTATAACTGGTCACCATAGAAAAGAAATCAATGCCTGTCCCTCCTCTTCCCCTCGTGAGGAAGTTGTAGACTGCAATGAGGTATCCTCACAGTCTCCTCTTCTCCAGACTGAAAAAGCCAAGTGACCTCAGCCACTCATAGTATCACTTCCCCTCTAGGCCTTTCATCATCTTTGTGGCCCTCCTTTGGACATTCTCTACAACTTTTTATCTTTCTTATATTGTGACTGTCAGAACTGTACACAGGACTGGAGGTCGTACCAGCAAAGGGTAGAGAGGACAATCACCTTCTTCAGCCAACTGATGATTCTGTGCTTGATGTAGCCTAGGACAAGGAGATGAGAAGATGAGGAAAATCTGAGGCCAATGCTCAATGGAGCAGTAAACTCAGGGACGAAGGACAGAGAAAAGGCTGAGGTCCTTGGTGCTTATTTTGCATAATTTTTTGCTGATTGTGCCTGCCATCTCATTGACTCATTTACTGAGCTTAGTGATAGACTTGGTGAGAATGTACCAAAGCCTGGGAAGTTCCTGATGACTGGGAGGTAGAAATGTTGCATCAACCTTTACGCAGTACAAGTAGAGAGAGAGGGAGAACTAGAGGCCAATGAGATTCCTTAATACCTAGGAAGATGAATTAACAAATCTTTCTTAGAGGTGTTTCCAGACACCAGAGGAATGAAGATGTGACTTGGAACAGCTGATGTGTATATGCCAAGGACAAATAATGGCTGACAGCCTTCCATGATGAAATTACCAATACAATGGACAAGTGGAACACAGTGGACATTGCTTATTTAAGACCTGGGTGGTGGGATCCAAGTGAGTCTGTGGACATCATCAAATTGAGAAGGAAATGTCAATACACTGGAGGGCAATGCCACTATTTATAAAGGTTTCAATATGGTGGAAAAGTTTGTAAATGTAAAAAATTTATCTTCAGCAAAGATAAATTATTTTGGCTTTTTTTAATGGACAATTCTAGTAGGAACAGTAAAATTTGTTCCAAAGTATTAATTTTTCTCTTAAACATAATTTCAAGGTGTAGCCTTTTTTAAGAAAGACAGTAATGTTATCAGCTGTTGTCACTGTAACATTTGTTGGAAAACATTTTACACTACAGCATCTATCCACAGATATACCCCGCAATGTTGTTATTCTAAGGGAACACAGAGAGATGATTCATATTTTGGCAATCCTATTTCATGCACTGTCAGTCATCTTAGACAACTGCTTGAGCTACAGAAGGTCTAGTATTTGATTTTTAATACTTTTAAATTTTTCTCTGTTCTCATATGGCTGGCAAATGTTACTGGAACATAATTACAATACCAGTTATCACTATTCCTGCTAAAACAAATCAAAAATCACAAGTATAACTAAAAATACCTAAATATCTTACTTGATCTCCTAAAAGTCTGTGCTTCCTTTCTCCTGGTAGTTTAGCTTTCTGCCCAATATTCTGCTTCAAGTAAATGAAAGCCTAACAGAGAAATTAACAAAAAAATGAAAGAAAATATGAAGCAAGACCTCTTCATTGTAAGTAGAATCATAGAATAGAATTGTAGAATCAGATGGGTTGGAAAGGACCTCTGAGATCATCAAGTCCAATCCTTGATCCACGACCACCACAGTTACCAGACTATAGCACTACACACCATATCCAGCACTAAACACCATATCCACTCTCCTCTTAAATCCCTCCAGGGATGGAGAATCCATCACCTCGCTGGGCAGCCCATTCCAGTGCCTGATTAATCTTTCTGTAAAGAAATTCCTCCTGATATCCAAGCTAAACCTCCCCTGGTAGAGCTTGAGACACTGCCCTCTTGTCTTACTGCTGGTTGCCTGGGAGAAGAGACCAACCCCCACCTGGCTACAACTTCCTTTCAGGAGTTGTAGAGAGTGATGAGGTCTCCCCTGAGCCTCCTCTTCCCCAGGCTAAACAAATCCAACTCCCTCAGCCTCTCCTTGTAGGGCTTGTCTTCAAGTTCCTTCACCAGCCTGGTCACTCTTCTCTGGACCTGCTCCAGCACCTCAGTGTCCTTCCTGAACGGAGCAGTCCTTCCCTGCTCTCGTTATAGCATGGTTGTAGCATGCTCTTTCCAGTGCCTTGGAAAATATCTTCTTTCATTAATGGATCAGAGAAAATAAGATTTCTACACTTCTCACATGGATGATGAGCATCAAAAGTTTCATTCATCCTCCTTCCTCTACTGTCCCTTATGGTTGTTTCTTGAAGTAAGTTTCACAATCTTCTATTTCTTGCATTTCCTCACAGACCATACTTGCAGGATGTCTCCTAAAAGAGTTTTTATTTCAATAAGATCCTCTGAAGATGTTCACTGGATGACTATGGATCCAAAATGTACAGTTCAAAATAGGAAACAAATATAAAAACTATTTTCCTACATATTTATCACATAGATCAGAGCTCATATAAAAGCATGCACATATACAAGCATGTTTTGAAGGTGAATGGAAATAATTAATATCTATTATTTTATACAAACTATTTCTGTAACACATACTTCTATCTAAATAAGCCTGAATAGTTGATTGGTTTAAGATTGTCATCTTTTATCAGGCAGATGTAATACCAGGTCTTGTTTTAGAAAGTCATTTAACTAGAATAATCATTGGGTTAATAAAAACACATACTTCTATTTGTAGATATGTAATAAATATACTGTTATATACAAAGAACAAGGCTCTCACAGGTGGAGACAGATGCATTTCACTTTCTCAGAAGATAATGCAATTTGTCTGTTTTCCCATTTTCTGTCATGTGGGAGTGAGCTAAAGGCTGCTTCTTTTGATATCTTATTTGTATGACTCAGTGCCCTTCTGAAGTGTCAGCACTGGATTGCAACCCAAATGATAAAAAGCCTAAAACTAAGTAAAATGCTACCACTCTCTCCTTTCTTTTTGATAAGCAGATGTACTGACTGTGTAGAATCACTGCAGAAAGTTTTAAATAATATATGAAATTAAAAATCAGCTGCCCAGTGCACAGAGAGAACACAGATAACACTGCAGTTACTGCTGTGTTATGGTATTTGCAGTCATATTTAAATTAGATGCATCCTTTGACAAAAACCAAGCAAGCAAACAAAAAAAACCAGAGCAGAAGTAGTAAAAATTTGTAGGTGAGGGGAATTAACATTAAGCTGTGTTTTGTTTTGTTCTTAACTCCCTTTCCCAATTTTCTCCCTCCTTCCCAACCAAACTTTATTTGAACAACATCTTGAATGGAGAACTGGACTCTGGTAAGGCACCTTACCAGCAGATAGTTCCTGCACACTTAAGCATAACCCCACAGGACATGCATATGCACATGGAAGGGACGCAGGTGAGAAGAGAAGAGGAGAGCTGACAAAAGGAACTTCATCCTGAACAGTCCAAGTTAACAATAGGTAACAAATGCAAAAGCTATACTGTAAAGCTGTCTCCAAGTTCTGCAACTTTCCAGCTGCAGAAGTAACAAAAGTTAGTAAGTGGCTTTTTGAAGGACTTTATAAGTCCTTTAGCAAACCATCCAATTTTTCCACTCTCATGAAACTCTGTAACTGAAATAACTAAAGACAAAAAAAAGGAACACGCATGAGGAAGTCTCCAAGCAGGAGTCTGGTATTTTGCATTTTTAAATCACTTTATTTTACCAGAAAGGCATAGAAAATGCCTAGAAGTCAGTTTAGTTTGATGTGAGATATGCTGAGGTATTTGTAGAAACAGATGGTGGGAAATTATTTGGTCACACTCTTTTGCTACATTCATTGGCTGGCTACACAATTTTTTTTGCAATTATCTTTCGTCTTATATTTTCCATCTGACATCTTCCTTTGATTTTTTGTTTTATTAATCTGAGCTGACATCAGTGCTAAGGCTCCTGTTTTATGAGCAGCTTGTCATTTTCTGGGCTTCTGGGTTATCCAAAAATAATTTCCCCTTAAAACAGTGTCCTTCTATTCCCCATTATTCTGTCCTTATACCTGAAAAATGTGATCCTGAGTTAGACTGAAGGGAATACTGCTGGCATGCAGGATAGTAAAGGTTCTGTACTAAGTGGTATATACATGGCAGACTGGTAGTCTAGTATGTCACAAGCAATCTGGACTAGGAACATTGGCACTATCCAACTGGAAAACAGGGAAACTCTGTTTTTGCTTTTCAGGGACAAATAAAACAAGGTTCCAAGACTTGCTATTTAAGTATCACTTATTTTAGCTCATTAAGAGGTTATGACAACACTATTTTTCTAGTATTCTTCTTAGTTCATCCTCATTGCACAAAGACCTCCCTTTACAAGTCACCAGAACGAATGTGATTCTTTTGAAGGTTTTTATAATATTATGTTGTTAGAATAAGTAACATAAGTGTGTTTGTGCTGGGCCTTGATATTTTATATTGTTTATTTTTACATAAGTAATGAAGTCATCCAAGCTAATGTGTTAATATTCAAAGCACACTGAAGCTTTACAAATAATGTCAGAGGTTATATATGAAATGAATTTATTCTGTAACAATGCATTTTAGAAATGAACCAGTGTTTTGGTCACTACCTTAGCTCTGCCATATTACACATTTTTATGACTGCTCTTACATCTGAAAAACTAGCTACTGAAAATACCAGTATAGAATATGCATATTTATTTAAGTAAATATAAAACAAAATTTGAACTGAATATAAAAAAATTATTAAAGTAGTCCTGCACTAATTGACTATCCTAAAATAAGCTGAATCTCTCTGGTATGTATTTTCCATACCCATCACAAAAAGATATATTCTGTACTTCATTTAGTGAACCAGAATAAATCTAGTTTAATAATGGGAACATCAGGTACACATGTAAAAAAGAATTGTGTGGACTAAATTTATATGGTTGTTTTCTTCAACATGAATGAAGGCAGGGGCTGTCTATAACTTCCAGTAACCCTGCACATCTGGTTGGGAATCCAGAGAGAATAAAAGTTTAGAGTCAATAATCTTTTTCATTTGTCAGAATAACACAAAATGTACCTTGAGGATTTTTTTCAACTTGGTGAAAACTTTGTCTTTCAGGGTTTTACAAGCATTTTCATTTTTAGAATTAAGCAAACTCAGCAGGGAGATCTTTTTAGGGTGGAAGACATTTTAGGAAAATTATTATACGTAACACAATTATAGACTTGAACAAATAACTGATTTCTTACTTCATTGACAATTCAGAACAGAGGAATTCAGCAAATGCAAGGTGAATTTTAATACATCTCCCAACTCAACAAACAGACAAAAACTGATGATATGAAATATTTCCTACAAAATAGGTATTTTATTTCAAACACGAAATTTTTAAAGGCTTAAAAACATTAGGGAAATGTAAAGCTACAATATTAATTTGAGTATTTAATTTTAAAAAAAATTCTTAGCTTTTACACTTTTTGGCGTGAGCTATTTTGCCAAACATTTTAATGGAAAAAACATTTTGATATTTGCAAATTCACATTTTTCAACAGCGTAAATACAATCTTATTGAAAATCTTTATCCATGGCTAATATTTCGTTAGGTACAAAATGTATCCTAGAGTTACTAAGTGTTGTGATTTGAGTACGTACTTAAGATTGTAAATCTTCAGAAATAGTATAATGTGTATATATTCAGGAAGTGAAATTTTACTCAAAAAGTGAATGTCTATTGGGGCTCTAATCTAAATATTTTCTTTAATTTACCTTCTTTTATATTCCAATTACCAAACATCTGCCTGAACGGAATGCTTCTTCTATAGGACTTTTTTCCCTTGCTCCAAATCAGGATGGACTCTACTGGCCCATTCCGATACCAAAGAGGAAGCAGAAATTAACTATCAGTCTTTTCAGGACCCTGACACTCGTCAGCAACGTTCAGTGATGAGAAAAAATCAAGATCAGACTCAGGTTGGTTTGAAAGCCATATATCTCTCTTAGTGTCCTGCCTACTTGTTCCCACTGGTGAAACAACAGAGGGAAATTTCTGCAGCACTACAGGATAAGCAAAATATTTGAAGAGGAATATTTAAAACACTAACATCTGATGGAATTCAAGTGAATTCTTTACACCAACTTTCAGCAGATCAGTGGTAGCTACTGAGAAGTACACTGAGTACACAGTTAATAGATACTCTTCCAAGACTCGTTTCAGACAACTGTTCAGTTTGCTGCAAATCTACCTCCAATTTTGAGATCCTACAGCTGCTTCGCTATTTTGGAAAAAGTTATCACATTAAGAAATTTACAAGTTCAAAAGGTTTGGCAAAATAAAGATGGACATTGATATCTACATGCTGTACTATGTAATGTTTTGCTCGTTTGTGCTTGTAAAAAGTTAGTCAATTTGCCCCTTCAAATGTCTCATATGAATGAAGACTTTATTACAGAACCAACGAATCTCAACATAATATGTCTTTCTTGTGCATTTAATATAATTCTATATTGTTTTACTTTTAACCACTGCTTCATTTTTTTTAATTTTATTGTAAAATGCATAAGACTACAAACAAGAATTTTTGTAAGACCTATGAGGGAAGGGAAGTGGGTACTAAGAAAATATAAATGACCATAGCAATTCAAAACTATTATCCTTGAAGAACTTTTTTTAGAGTCTCAGGTATAGTTACTGGAAAAACTGCATTTAAAATGAAAAATCAGATATGATTACTTTAGAAAAAGTATCTTTAAATAAAAATTGTGTTCTAAATCTAGGAAGTGAAAGGTTAACTCATGTCTTTGAAGGCAAAAACTCATATTGCATAGGAATTCATGTATGAGCCACTGAACCAAAGTAAATCTTATTTTTTGTAAAAAGTCTTAAAATGAGTTCTAAATGATACCTTTGCCTTGTTAGAAAAATATGGATTTACAGTGTGCAAGATAAATATATTAGATATTGATATATACTAGATATTGATATATATCAATCTAGATAGATACTTATATATATATAGATATAGATATGACAGGTTCATATGCATAGATATTTCAACAGTTCCTTTTTAATCTCACTATATATTCATGGAATATTATTTTATATAAATGAATATAAATGTAACTTTGTGAGCCATATATTGAGAAATATAATGCTTACAATTATAGCTGTATTTTTCCTTATTGATTACATAGATAAGATGCCTAAGCAAGTCTTTAACACAGCTTCCTCTAAAATTTGTTGAGTATTGATAAACTTCTGTGCCCCTTTTGTACAGATATCTTTGAATGCTTGGTATTATTTCTGTCTCTTTTCTGGACTTCTTTCTTTGTACATGAATCTTAACCTAGACAGTAAGACTCAAATACATTTTATGTTTCCAAGTCAAAAACATTTTCTTGATTCCCTTATTAATAAAGATTAACATATTATTTGAGGACTTTATATGCCCATGATAGCCAAAAAGTTTATTCACTTAAAAATGTCTTAGACTAATACTGAGAAAATGCTCCATATTTAGTGTTTTGCATACTTATCATTCTATGCTAATTAATAGAGATTTAAATCCAGGCAGTCTGGTTCACTAATTTGTCCTGACAGTAATAATAATTTATTATTGAATATGCAAAGACAGTGTGTTTAATCTTTGTAAGGTGCATTAAGAAATCCTAAGGAGTTTCTTAAGCCAAATGCATTTGGAAAGTAGGCAATTAAAGGATTTAGATGGTTTTGTGAGAACTTTCAGAGGGTGCCTACTGTCTAAAAAACTGCAGAGGATAAATTCAATTTTAAGAATTTTAAAATTATCTCTGACACTGATGTTATTATAAGTATAATCTCAATACATAATGCTCCAGTAAATGTTGGAGTGGAAGATCTGCTCTTCAGAGTCCCGATTTATTCCTTGCATATTCCCAATATGTACTGATGATAGTATTTCAGAATTATGTGCTTTTTTTCCCCATGAAAACAGAAAATAATTTTTTCCACTTTTATGCCTTTTTGCAGTTTCTTCTATGGTTTTGCAATATAATGTGTGCATGGTTTTTTATGGAGGAACTGTGATAAATTACAATGTGGGAAACATTGCTTGTGTGGGATAGATAAGAAATAGGTACACTCGTGTAAGCAGGAACAGATAAATTCTCTTTATCTGAATTTATCCTTGACTGTGTTCAGGTTTTCCTAGACTTTGTAGTGGTCTTGCTGTAGTGAAATCGATTGTTTAGATACACCCACTCTTTTTGTCACTGTTAGTCTTAAATGATGCTAAATCAGAATGGCCCATCTGAACAAATACTCAGACAATCACACAATGATAAATGGCAGTGTCAAGAACATACACTGACCTCTGAACGTACGGGAATAAAACCCACACGTTCTTAGGAGATATATGTTGATTAGAGATGTTTCATCTTTTCAAACAGGTATGTGGGCAAACTATTATCAATAATTTCTGGAGTTCATAAGTACAGAATAAATTTGGTCTATGCAAATAATTCCAAACAAAAACACATAAAGAAAATAAAGAAATTAAACACATAACTGAGTGATCAGACTTACAAAGATTCAGTATTAATTATAACTGTAATTTTGAGCAGTTTAAGTAAAACAACCAAGCTAAAAGCTTTGTTGAGAGAGAACTATTATGAAAATTTCAAGAGGTTTATAGCTTGGGAATTTACAGTGTTTGGTAGTGTGCATCTATACTACAGCAGAACAACAGCTTCAGCTACACTCAATATATTTTTTTGTTTCCAGGAGCGACACTGAATGTATTCCTAAACAGCATATTATGAGCAAGTGACTGAAGATGAACAATGTGAACAATTATATATATTTAAATAGATATCACTCATGTGGCATAACTGAAAACATGCAGGTTGAATCATAATATCCTTCACAGTATAGAATTCTAAAAAATAATGAAAATAATAGGTTTCTTGTATTCATACACAAATACACATATACTGGGAATACATATTGACTTCACATAAATTTTAAAAAGCAGGAATATAAAGTAATTAAAAAAAGGTTTTTCATGTCAGATTATGACCCTTTCTCTCCAGGACCATTTCTAGAGCTGACTAAACTGAATTGCCAAGAGTGTAGGGAACTGTAGTACAATGAGCAAGGAGAATGTGAAGTATAGTACTAGAATTTTAATTTGTAATTACAGGTGTTGTTTGAATTGAAAGGGATGTAAAAATAGAAAAAATTTCCCCAAAACATTCCAAATGCTTCCCCTTAGATAATTTTTTCCTTGCAATAAAAGGTGTGTACTTATTTTTTTTTCAAGTAAGTTTCACAGGCTAAGCAGTAAAATAACGTAAGGAAAATATTCCTTATACTCAAGTTTCCTGGACAGAAAAGTCTATCCTCTACATGCACATCCACATGTGTACATCTCGTGAAAGATTTTAATGCAAAGCTGATAAGCATAAATTTCATCATTTCTTGAAGAGGTGGAATAGAAGGATATGGAATATTCTAGAAGCAATAATGAACAATATTCAAATACTGTATATGATGAATAGAACAGAATAGAACACAAAAGACTAGAAAGGAAGGAAGAGACCTACAATGATCATCTAGCTCAACTGCCTGAAAAAAAGTTGAAGTATATTACAAAGGGTGTTGTTCAAGTGCCTCTTAAACACTGACAGGTTTGGGGTGTTGACCACCTCTTTAAGAAGCTTTCCCCAGTGTTTCAAAACTCCTTCTAATAAATGCTTCATAGTGTCCAGTCTGAACCTGCCCCACCACAGTTTTGAACCATTTTCACATATACTATCACTGCATCCTAGGGAGAAGAGATCAACACCTTCCTCTCCAGTTACCCTTCTCAGGAAGCTGCAGAGAATAACGAGGTCACCCTTAGCCTCCTTTTCTCTCAGCCAAGCCCAAAGTCCATAGCATCTCCTCACAGGATATTGCTTCCAGTTCTTCCACCATCTACGTATTTGAGGACATTCACATCCTTCCTAAAGGTTCAGAATTGCACCCAGCAGTCCCGGAGAGGCCGCCCCAATACCAAATACCACAGGATAGGAATTTCTTTTGAGTGGCTGGTGATACTGTGTCTGATGCACCCCAGGATGTGGATTGTCCTCCAGGCTGACAGAGCACATTGCTGACTCACGTTTAGCTTAATGTCAATCAACAACTCCAGATCCCTTTTGACATGGCTACTCTCCATCCACTCTTCTCCCCATTTAGTCTTGTGCCTGTCATTACTCCATTCTAGGTGCAGAGTTTGGCATTTGTATTAAAGATAAATTTTGTCCCATTAGTCATTGCTCCATGCTCCAATGGACATCCCTGTTTGGTATAAGCAGCAAACTTGTTAATGTGAATTCAAATCCTGTGTCCAGATAATTTATAAATGTTAACAAACCAATTGAATAATGGATGAAAAATGAACAGTCATCTATATGTAACCATGAATTTGTGAGCTTGATTTTACGGTTTTGTCTAAAAATACACACTATATAAATATATATATTTACATATTTGTATGTATAAATATATACACCAAGTACACATATAAATAGAAATATAGCTGTTATTAACAGGAATACTGTTACATTCATTAAAGCTTGCAGCGTGGACACTAGAGGAAGCTGAACAAATAGCAATGTATCTTTTTGCCTGTATATCACAGGTATAAATAGAAGCCTCTATAGGTTGAATCTGAGCTTAGTCTGCAGTGGTGGATGCTGGGTAGTTCACATAGCCATGAAAGTGACTGAGGCTTACACTAATACTCACACAGCATTACACACTCATGGCTTTTTAGCAAAGTGTGCCTTCAGAAAAGATTTGTAAGCTGTAAGGTATTTAGTAAAGATTTGAAAAGTTTTTTTGGTGGCCTTTGTCCCTGCCTGCCTAGACAACCTAATGAAAGTAAATATGAAGTGCTATATGTCTTGGGTGGAATAGTTCACTGCTTTAAGAATTGTTTTCTACTCTGCCCCACAATTTTCAGTCTGTAACGGACTGCGATTTCCCTTTGCACATGTTTTTTCATCATACTGTGACAATATAAAGAGTTCCCTGGGGTACCTGAGAACAGTCTTTAAGGATGGAACATATGGTGAGAAAAATGGTAAGAAAGTTTGCACAGGCCCTGGCAACAGCACCTGGATTCCCTGAGTGCATCAACTGTGTTGCCTCAAACCTAAGTAATCCTTTCCAGAGGCAGCAATTCATAAATTTTAACCTGTGGAAAACCCATGCTGAGCCACCCTGGAGGACACGGGGGGGACACATTATTTTTTCTCAACCTGGACGCTTTTTCAGAGTATTAGAAAACTTAATGAAATGTTCATGCTTTAATATGGACCATGATTTTACAAATGTTTATTGCAATTCAAAGTCCCCACACCAGTATATGTGAGTAAACACAAGTGCGTGTCAAAGCATCATCAGAATCAATGCGTTATTTCACTTTTTTTTTAAACCTATTCCTCTTAAATTGCAAAATCATCCTGTTGACAGAAAAAAAATTTAAAAAGTTTTTTGGGGTTTTTTTCTTTTGTGTATGTGTGGTTTCTTGTTTTGTTTTGGGTTTTTTTCGGTTTGTTTGTTTGTTTGTTGTTGTTGTTTCTTTTAAATTACTGCTTGTTCTACAATCTTCTTTCCAGCTGAAGGATTTGTCAGCCTCTGGTGATGGCTTAAAGAGTCAGAAATTCAATGTTGGCCAGATTTGGTAAACTGTGTATGAATAAAACATGTTCTGTATCTACTATATTTCTATTTGAGAAATTACAGAAGATTTGGTCAACTCAGAGTTAAGGATATTTGCCATAGCAGTGAAAGGGGATGACTACATTTAAGTGATTTGTGTCATCTACCCCTTCCGGATTAACATAGCATTACAATTTCCAGTTTCTGGTGAACTCAACCTTTCCAAGTGAAGTCAATCACAAAATCAGAATCCTGGATGCTGGTATAGTTTAAATGATGCATGGCATCTGTAAAGAACTACCTGGCCTCTACAAACATCTGAAACATTAAAAAAAAGATGTGCAATTGTAGTTTCCTTATTTGCGGTATCAAGTATGCAGCAATATAAAAAAAAATGCTCATTGAGATAAACTGTGAAAAGGCAAAAGAGGATAGAAAGGTGACTGGAAATACCTTGCACAAGAAATTCATCAAACTTATATTCTGAAGGACTGTTCTGTATGAGTTCATGTATATGTACATAGGTTTGCTTTTCCCACAGAGAGCAGGACATTTGTTTTTATAGAGAATCTTCTTGTCCTGTGTATGACACAAACACCAAAAGGTGAGTGAAAACATGATATGAGATCTCAGTTCTCAAAAACAGCTTGCATGAAATTTCTCAAACAGAAATATAGTAGCACAGGAGTAGCTACAGAAAATGTTTTATTCATACACAGCAAATCTGATTAAAACAAAATAAATTTCACTGATTTCATATTAAGTTCTAAACTCTGCAAGAATCCCATCTAATTAATACTGTTCATGGGCTTAGAGGAAAAAGATGTGTAAGACTTAGAAGAGGAGGAAAAACAATTGAGTAGCAAATTTGTAGCAGCAGAACAGAAAATGTATTGAATTTGGTAACATTTGGTAAAATGTTAAAATCAGCTTAAATTAAAAGTTGGTCTGCAAAATACTCAAGACAACATTTCAACCTTTAAAATTCTTAGGAATATTCCCTATAATTAATTCAGTTTGGATTTCTACTGAAAAATTTCTAGGCAAATGAAATTATTTCGCCCTACTTCAAGGCTTTTTTTTTTCCCTGTTTGGTTTGGTTTCGGCATTTTTCTTTTCTTTTTTTTTTTTTTTAATTACTCTTGAAAGATTTTAAGTAATGCAGTTGATAACAATACAAAATTTTTTAAATATAGCTGAAGATAATATGAAGATTCTTGAGTTTTACATAGGAAAATAATAAAACACACGGTGAAAAATTCCCTGAAGACAACTTTGAAATTATATTTTATTAATCAGAACAAGAATTTTTCATTACTGTAATACAAAGCTAAGCTATTGAATTAAATGGCATCAGCTAAGTTGGTATTTTAAACAACTAAGTGCTCCATATTTGACAAAGAATCATACGCAGGAGGTACTTGAAGATAAACCATATGTTCACAGATGTTTTGGTGGAAAAATCCAAAGGATATAGTCATGGATTGCTACTTGAATTAGGCAGAATGTAGATCCTCACAGGAAAATAAACAGACTACAGATCATGTAAAAAATACTGCCAATGACAAAGTAACAGGTATTAAGAGAAGAAGCACTTGAAGAAAATTTCTGTTTTGCTGTTCAATAAAGACTCACACTAATTTCACTTGAAAATCAGTATTTCACTGCGGTGTATAAGACATGAAGGTTCTTTTGGAGTTCTTTTATGAAGAATAAAGACACAATGGTATGAGTTAATAACAGTCATGTCGAAAAATTTACTGAGAAAAAGAATGCCCAAATTGCCACCTTCTTAGGGTGGGCATCATCTCATGTGCACTACCACTTCCATTCCAAGACTTGAATTGCCTATACACATATCAAACCTTGTAGCTCTCTTTACATGGTCTTAATTGCCTCTATTTGATTTATTTTTATTGATCTTCAAAATAATATCTCTCTTGGAATATATGTTTTCCAAATATCTGACAATAGTTCAACTTTTTAGGTCCAATTTACTTTGAACTGGTAAATGTTACTATTGTGTGCTTATGTAAGATTATTTTTACTTGCAAGTGCTATTTGATATTTTTAATTGTATTCATGCTGAAATTTCTTATGACTAGGAGAAAGAGTCCTGAATTGTTGGAATTTCCAAAGAAAATAAGTTGCATTTTTTAAAATATTTACTGTTTGCCTGTTTTCTTGTATCTTTCACTTTTGTACTGTGTTCACAAAGTGAGGAGAAAATTGAGTAGACTAGAAACATATAGAAAAGAAATAACCCAATGGAAATAAACTAAGGTTTGTGTTACTGACTCTTCTGCCCATGCTTTCATGTGGTAAAACGTCATGGGATTTTATAATTTGATTTCTGTGGTATCTGCAAGTGTTTTGTTGAAAATAATTTTGTTTGGTTGGTTTTCTGTTTTGGTTTTGGTTTTTCCCCCCCCCCCCCCCTTTTTTTTTTTTAACTAGGGAAGAGTTTAATTAGGGTGGAAGGTTCCTTCAGAACTGAAGCTTTCACATTTGACTAAAAACCTGTGCCTTGTAAACACATATTTACAAATACTAACTTATTTGTTGTTTATAACAAACCTTCTCTTTTGCAGTTGAAAGAGCATGTGAAAAGTCGGGAAGCCCTGACAAATAAGCACAGCTCAGCTGAAAACTGACATTGGATAAATAGTTTCTTCATTATGAAAAAAGTATCGTGATATAATATCAACAGTGAATTTTTTTATATATTTTTTTTATCCTTAATAAGTCAGACAATGAACCTCATTGGGTTTCACAAAAATTGTATATTTATGGTGAATTTTCAGGAAATAAAATTTCATAGGATTTCTACCATATAAAAGAGGATGTTCAAGCCTTACTTGGAAAATTACCAACAAGGAGTGACAATATGACCTGCTGCAATGAAACAGCACAACTAACTCATTGTAGGGCATAGCCAGTACCAGATGAGAACACCTGCTGATAAAATGGCTGGCAAGTAGAAAATAATTAAGATTAAAGAAATAGTTTATGACTTTTCTTTTACTAAGATAACAAAGCTAAATGACATTTAAGAAATTAAAACCTGCCTATATTTGGTCAGCTGGCCAGCTAGTCACTTCCCATCTTTATCACCCCATTGTTTTTTCTAGAGATCACATAAAGTAAGATGTGTGAAATGCACTGAGAAAGTGACCCAATATGACTATTAAGTGCCACAGAAATAGAGCAGTTTCCAGTATCTTGATGGGAAAAGCAAAAGCAGGTGATCAGCTTGCTCATTTTTATAATATGCATGTTTAGATAACACTCCAAGCTGATAACAATGGTCTTCCCATTTACCTTTATCCATGTATTTGATCAGTTGAAAAAAAACCAACTCTCAAAAGTGGTAAAGGTCACACACACTACTGTGTTATAAATCAGTTGCAATAATATTTCTCTGATGCAGCTTCTCTAACCTTGTTTCCATTTACATGGAAAAAACAACATGCAATCACTTATATTTGTATCACAAAATCAACCTATCGAGAAAATCAAAAACCTAATTCAGCTCACTGGAAGAGGAGAAGTGAACAAGCATGAGTAAAGCTAATTTTAATAGATAAAACCATAATTTTAATAGACAAAACTATGTGACCATGTATTCCAGATAGAATTGATGTATCTCTTTCTGGAACCTGTGTATGCATGTACCACAGGGATGTAGCCCAGGATGAGTCAAACACTGCCAAGACTCCAGTTGACTTCAGAGTCTTTGGAATAAGTTGCTGTGTGAGAGAGGGCATGTAAGAGAAAGACCAAATATCACTTCCCTTGATACACTTTTAGCAGTCTTCACATTTAAAGAAAAAATGCAAAATATATAGCTGCAATAGGTTCAGGTGAATAAGAAAATTATTACATTGGAGAAAACACCTCACAATCAGATCCTTTATGAATATTTTTTCTATAAAAGGAGAAATGTTAATTTTAGAAAGTTCTAGAAATTGTTACTGTTCGCCCATTCTCAATTTCTTTTTCGAAGCCCATAGTCTATATGTTTCACATTGAAAAATAGTTTTTTGAGTTGAGGAGTTTGTGGGAAGGAAACAATATATTAGATATAAGTTGAAGTCATATTATGGAGTTCAAACTGACATATTGCTAAAAATCTTATTATTTGTCTGTGGGAACTGATATATTTATTTACTGTCTTTTACTCTGAATTCTCATGCTGAGACCTTAACTCACTAGCACACCTCAGCTCTCATAAGAAGAAAGGAAATAGAAGCTTATTACCAAAAGGTTAAGAAGGTGGAGTTCTGTTCTCATTTGATCTGTGTGAACTTTCCTAGAAGTATTATAGTGATGGAATTTAGACAGAAACCAATGCCTTTAGATTACCTTTGCAGCCAAAGAGCACTGTAGGATGATTTTTAATCATAATATGTATTTCTGACAGTACTCTTCATCAATTGATAAAGCAGCTGACTTAGTTCTTACTAAGCTGACTGATTTTGTTTTGCACTGAGGAATTTAAGAATTAAATTTATCTTTAAATGGAAAAAAAAGATAAAAAATAGTTAAAGGGAGAAGAGGAAAGACAGGCCTGTAGCTTACAATCCTTCATACATTCTTTTTACATTGCTAGATAAAAATATTAAGAATGCTACCCAAATTCCTTCTGTCCCACAGCACTATTCAAGCATTTTCTATGAATACAGTAAAATATCCTTTGTCAGAATCTCTCAACAAGGCTGGACTTACAGGAAGATATAAGATTTTAATAGAGCTATCTGTTAACAATCTTAACAGACTGTTTCACTTTTAACTTTTAGACACTGAGGTGGACATTACCCCCCACAATGTGTGGGCTAGAAGCATGCACCATTTTCCCCCCACTCCAACATCGTAATTTTTGTATTTTTAAGACACACTCTCAGAAATTATGTCTTCTGTATATTAGGTTAAATAGAGCAACTGTGTTTCTAGTCTATCTTTATGCTTTTTTTAACCTCCCAGTCTTTCCTGTTTGGTTGGGTTTTTTTAAATTATTTTCCTTAATTGTTGCTATTTTTTCAAATAAATAATATATTCTGATCAGATAATAAGTCTCCTAGCCATTTCTGATTTTGTTTGGTTATTTTTGTTCCTTTTTGGCAATTTCAGCAATGTCCGTGGCTGTGGTCTATTCTCAAATTCAGAACTATGTTGCTTTTGGATGGTACCTATTCAAGTGCAAATTTTAAACTGCACTCATTATGTTTTCTGGCTCAAAATCAGACTGCAATAAGAATTCAGGGATTAAAGATAGGCATATGTAGTTTTGGAGAGCGTGTGAAGAGCACTGACATTTATTATTTAAGAAATATCAAACTGTATTATGGTTTCTTTATAGGCAGTCTAAACTTTTGGACCTTGGAAAAAATCTTCTTGTATTCTAATCAGTGGTTCTCTGATCACAGTCAATGTCCAAAATCCCTTAACACTGTCGAAACAGTATACCTGCAAGGAAAGTGGTGGGCTATCCTTCCTGCGCAGGTACTGTTTTGTAGGCAGTTACTGTCTCAATTTGCCTCTTTTCCTCACTGTGTAACATTAGACTAATTTTATAAGATCATCTCTTTTGAATATGATAAAATCCCCATGTATGTAGAAATAAAGTTGGATGTTTCAAGTGCAGCTGGTGGCAGTTATCTACTTCTCTACAATTTCAGACCCATCATTCCACAAACTACATCTTGAGAGCTCCACCCTGAAATGTTGTTGTAGAAGGCTGGTGAGTCTGCACGGCTTGCAATGATGACATAACTTTATACAAAGTGATACAGCATCAGAGAAATGCATCAATAAGAAGCAAAAGGAAGAAATCACAAATTCATTTGGCCTACTTTCCTATAGTTAGGTGGGTTAAAGGTCTGGCATTTTCAAAAAGCATTTAGGATTGTCTTGGTGTTTTTTGAGAATACACTGGTGTGCACTGCAGATTGGAGTGTAAGACTTATGGAGAAATATCACAGAGAATATAAAATGTGCTCAGGTACCAGGAACAATCTTGCCATGACAACAAAAGTTAAATGTAGGCCAAAGAACCATTTCAGGTGACTGAATGCCATACTAAATTATGAGAGATAGCACAGGCAAACACAATGCCACTCATCTGGTCAGTGGAAGCACAGCCCTCATAGGATGATTGAAAAGCAATGTGAGGAGGTGGTTCACTGAAACTCAACTGGGTAATGTTACAGTCATATTGTTGGCAGCAATTAACTGTGTTTGTGCTTTAAACAAAGTCAGAGAAGCAAAAGCTTAAAGATGGCAATCAATGACCCTAGTTATTTTTATATCTTTAACTTTCACAGTGCACAAATTGGTTATGAAAATGATACTGTCCTCTAAATTTTCTGTTTTCATTAAAAAAGTCTAACCGGTAACGTCAGCAATGTCAATACAAATCAATATAGAAAAGGAAAAAGAAGTCTTTATGGAGAGAATAGCATTAAATATATGCTTAAATGAAACAAATTATTTAGTCTTGCTGTTATACTCATGTTTTATTGACTTGGTCTTATTAAGTGGAGGTAGTGAGCATCCCTATTCAAAACAGTTCTCTTCAGTAAAGGCTACCAGTTGAAACTTTACTTCATGATTAAGTTAATTTTTGCTCTTGACTACATATAAATCTGCAAAATCAAGCTGATTTCTTAATTTACTGAATTTATAAAGCAATATCAAAAAAATTTTTAGGGATGTTTAACAATAATTTTTAAAGACTTGTCACAAAATGAAATTTATCTTTCCTATAAAATAAATTCTGAGATAAAAGTTACTGCAAAAAAACCCCCAAACTAAAGAAACTTGGTTTTTTCACCATTTTACCATCTCCTTATAACTAAAAACCTCTGTAAATAGAAGTAACATTTATTAGTAACAAATATTTTAATAACTGCTCTAATATTCTTTGATTAAAAAGTAAAAGTCTACAGTTTATGCCTAAATCACCCTGGAAATTGTTATACAATTTCACTCAAAGCAAAGTTTCTGCTTATATATATTGGTATGCTTAAAGTACAATCTTAATAATAAATCAAGGAAAGTAAAATAGGAGAAAGAAACTGTGAAATTACAATCTCTATTTTGTTCCATATGACATGTTGAAAACGAACCTCCTGAATGTATCTGGCGAATGGTACTTTAGCTTCTCATTCATCTCAGTGGTCATTGACCTGTAAACAGACCATTTCTTTTTATAAGTTTGGGGTTTTAAGAAGTATGTTGTCATGCCAATGAATTTAGGATCACCCAGTATGTGTACATGTCAAAACAACTCTGCAGAAACATAAAACTTGTTCCAAATGGGAGGTTTGCCCAGAGGAGCACTTTACTTCAGATCCCTGAATAGAATTTGCTGCTGGGACTCATGTATTTTACATGAATAGGTAGTTTCAGGAATGATGTATTAAATAAAGTTTATTCATTTTTTAGCACATATTCTTCTTCTGTTTTGGTTATACGAAGAAAGTAATTTGATGATTTTATGTTTTAAACATTATTTGCTCAGAAGTCATTTTGTATGGGCTTCAAAGCTTTAGAAGAAACTGGAAATGGTGGGATTATCAAGAAAAGAAGCTTTGTGACCTAGTTCAACATTTGTTTTCATGCACTGGCACATTCCAATGTTCTCCATGGACATCAGATCTGCAGAACTGCCATTGGCAATAATTTTCTTTTTTTATTTATTCAGATATATTTGAATTGTCCTTATAAAGCACCTCAGAACAAAAGTACAATTAAACAGTAATGATAGGATATCCTAGCAGTTAAAAGAGAAGAATATTTATGTTTGAATTTTTGGATTATGAATATGTTAGAGAAAATTGGGCAGGGATACTGTGAAAACACCGAAGGTGCTGCAAATTATATTAAAATACACGTATTTCTTTATCAACAGAACCCTGAAATTTTGTCTCATGAAAACATTGCCTTTTTATACCACAGAAGAAGTCTGACTTTTAGCCCGTAATATTTTAAACATTATGGACTATATCCCTGTATATTGTCATATGCTCTATGCACACAGAGGCAACATCACTGAAGTTGGTGGATGAGATTTAAGTATGTTCTGCAGTTGCTAAAAAATTCCTCTACTTCCACTAACAAGCAACCTTTTATCCTTTTCCTGCAAGGTGTCTCAGGGCCTATTCACTTCAAGCACTAGCTCAAAACACTTGGAGGGGTATCTGATGGGACTGTTGGTGTGCCTAAGGGTAATTAATAGAAACTCTGTGTGTCATTGAATCTACAACCCAGGAAAATTAGTTGTGTTATGTATGAGCTGGTGGAAATACATGGTTCTTCATGTTTTAAAAACAATTGTGTCAAATTAACAACCTAAAAGTAGAAGCCTTCCTTCCAGTTTTGCTGGAGTAGATAAACTTTTTTATTCATTATGTAGTCTATAATCTATTGTCATGTGCAACTTTAGCAGATTAGCAAGCATTAAGAAATCTATTTTAAACTGCAGTGAGGGGAAAGACATAGCTATGGAAGTTGGTGGCTTCCCCTACTTACATTAGTTCACACATGTACTGCCGTGGATTATTTTTGCAACCCATTTTTGCTCTTCCACTTTTGTGCTGGTTCCACAACCCTCTTCACAAACAGTCACCTCTGCACAGTAACACGGTGAGTGTTATGCCTACGCAAGTTATGCATGAATGCCTGGTCAGGTGGGTGCTTCCACAATGTGCTGATGAGCCAGGGACAAATTTTTGTTATGTGGTTAAACAAGCCTGGTGGCAGGGCATTTTGCTGTTACTTCTATCACATGACAGAGACTACAACATATCTTGCCAAATAATGGAATTGTGACTGAGAAGAATAGCAGCACATGACCTTCAAAATCCTCCAGGAGAAGCTGCATAGCATACCTCTCAGAAAGGTTTAGTGCCATAGAATATTCCTCACCTGACATCCTAGGTGATCTGCAGCTTGCAGATGCTATTTATTCAGCTGGGTTCCTCTGCCTGAAGATTCCATTCACCACCACTGTGTCCCCCACCTCCTTCCAACACGTCCCCACCAAGTCCTAAACAGTTAAGGACTAATGAGAAGTAGGTGAATTGCTTCTGGTCCCTGCTTATGCCAGGGTCATTTCAGCTCATCTCTTGTCATACTGGACTTACTGATCATGCATTATGCAGCAGAGGTGCACAGCTAAATCCTTTTCCAGTCCCCTGAAAATTTATATGTGGCTGTCAGATGCCACCACCACAGCAATTTATCTATTCCCTTGATTCTCTTGAGCTTGTTTAAAAAAAAGGGCAGCTGAGAACAGGTTGCTTGATTTTTTTCTCTCTGTGCAACTAGCTGCAAAACTACACTCTTGTTATAAGGAAAAAATAATTGGGATATATCAGTGTACATGTATAATAAACCCCATGCTTTAGAGACCCTTCAGTACACATGCAGAACAATCTTGCTGTTTGGACACAAAAGATATATTGATGAGGAAGAGAAAGATTGGGTCCTTCCATGCTAATAAAAAAGCTGTGTAGAGTACCTAATGAGAAGGGTTAGGCAATGCTGAGATGCTGTGCCACAACTAGCATTTCGGCAGGGAGTTAAAATAGATGTAGCAAACAATAATTATTTAAAACAAATACCAGATGAGAAACGTAGAAGGTGTAAGCAGGAGGAAGGGGGTGCATTCGGAGTGATGACATTTGTCTTCCCAAGTAACCATTACATGTGATCGGGCCTTGCTCTCCTGCAGATGGCTGAACACCTGCCTGATCATGGGAAGCAGAGAATTAATTCTTTGTTTTGCTTTGCTGGTGTGCATAACTTTTTTCTTTCTCTATCTCCACAATTTTACTAGAAAGTATTTATATTGTAGAGTAAGGAAAACAAAATTATGTGCATCCCACACAAAAAGAACAGAAAAGTATCTCAGTATTTTTTGTATTTAAGAATTCTCTAGTTAGTCAATTTCCTACAACAGTGATCCTGGACAGCATGGGAATAGAGCTCTGCAGGGAAAGAAAGAAGCCAGATGAGGTCAGAAAAGCTATTTTCTGGTGAATCTCATCTTTATTTCAATTTTTTATCCATCCCCTCTAGTGAAGGTGATGCATCGTGTTCAAGTCCTTTTCTAAAATGGTGTTAAAAAAATTTGTATGAGTTTGAAACTGCAAGCATTTATTTTTACGTAACTAATATGTTATTTAAAAAAATATTCTAATCAGTTGTGCTCATAATTCCTTTTATGTTATAGAAACAATACAAATTAATGCATATGAATTTTATACTATGGTAACCACATTCAGAACCTGTGCAGTGTAAAGGCCATGACATGCAGTTGAACTTTTGTAGTTGACTACAAAATATCAATATCAACGTTCACTATATCAAAATCATTAATAATAATTGTGTCATTTGTGGCAACAGATTTTTCTTTAGCAATGATTTAAAAACTATGAAGGGAATTATAAGTTTACCATCTACACTCAGGAAGAGATAGACAAAGATGAAAAAACTTACAAGTTTAAACCAGCTTGTAAAATACAAGCTTGTGAAATCCTTACATGGTTTTGAAGATTTCTGTTGGCTTTCCACAACATCCTTTTGAACAAGACCAAGCAGTATGTACAAAGCAAACTGAAACTGTTGAAGTATGGTACCTTTTCAGGAGAAAAAGACCTGATCTCATACTCTTACATTTTTCAGAGTGTCAGATTGGTCAAGACAAGGTCTTCCAGGTTGGACTGTATCCGCAGCATGCACTTTTATGGTAACAAAAATTAATGCGCTGAAGAAAAAAACCTCCAATGTAACTTTGTCTGATTCCTATCCTTACAAAAAAAATTGTGTTTTCAGCTTTGGAGAAGTTATTTGTAGTGGGATTTCTCTCTTCAATTTATACTCTTCCTTCTCACTGTGTTGTATCTGTCAGCAAAAGATAGAAAAGTTGTAGGTATCATCCTTCATCTTCATACACTGTCCCAGGCTAATAAGGAGCCTGAATCTTAACAGGATTAGCCTACAACTGTGTCAGATTTCCTACTGGATTGTTTAACCAGATCTTTAATAAACCCAAGCAAACTTTTGACTATTTGGACTTAAGTTTTCCCTGACTTTGATGGAAAATGTTGTAAAGCACATAGTAAGATAAACTTGCTTTCTAATTTGTTTTAAAGAAGACAAAAAAAGGCAAATGTTCACTTATATCTGTTCACCGATGTTCACTTATATCTTGGCTGTCTTTCAGTGAGTCAAAGATTGTTAAGGGAACAAATGTCCTCTTGATGTTAAGGACAACTGTTTGACTATTTTTAAGAAATATTAGGCAAGTTGGGTAAATTATAAGGGTAAGTTGGGTATATTCAAGCAAGTTGGGTATATTCAAGCAAGTTGGGTATAAGCAAGTTGGGTAAATTCATAAGAAATGACCTAAAGAATCTGGTAATCAAATTCTCCAAATAAGCCATTTGCAGTCTATGCCTGTAGGGTTGTGTGTAGTAGTATGAAAGGCAGAAAAGTTGCCTTGGTAAAGAAAACATTTTATGTCTCTTATCTGGTACTCAGGTCCCATGGGTGACAAAGTAGTGAAATGAAAGGTAGACCTGAGTGGGGTGAGACAGTGATGGAAACAAAGTGAAATTAGGACTGAAAGTTACTAGAAAAGAAGGGTGGCATGAGTGGTTCTGGTGGAGAGATCTGGATGTAAGACGAACACAGAGGAGCAGAATAGAATAAGAAGCAGTAGAGAGAGGAACCAGGTAACTAAGAAAAAGACATACTGAAAAGAATAAACAGAAAGAGAACACTGAAGGACAGAAGTGTCTATTATTGCTATCTCCCAAGCTCTCCAAGAGTTTGGATTTATTCAAGATTCATGAGTCTTGGTTTTCTTTTTTCTAAGGAAAAGAGGTTTCCCCCTGAAACCTCTGCCTTGCTCATCTCAGGATTTTGCTGTACCTGTGCAGGTCTTACACAGCCAGCCATAATAGGTGCTGTCCAGTAGGAAATGAAGGGATGTCACTCACATTACACTCCCATCAGTAAACACCAGCTGGGAAAGATTTGTAATGAAGATCAGAAGTTCCAGACTTGACAGTGTGATATCACTTGTTCCACCACTTTTAATACCCTTCTAATGCCCATGTTATATTTATCTTAAAAGAGCATTGCAAAAATATACAAGTTTTCGGAATTAATATTTCAATCTTTTTCTTTTTTTTTAAAATATTATGGTCTTCATTAACAAATTACAGAACACCCTTAGATGCTGAAAGAGAAAAGTAAGAGAAAACACATAAAAATGAGAGAAAACTGCTAGGAGCTAACAAAAAAACCAAATCAAAACAAAACAAAAAAACCCAAGCCAAATGAAAGATTTCATATTAAAAAATATATGAGTCATTGTGAGTGCTAGAGCTACTTCTAACTGCAAATACTGAATCTAGAAAAAAAAAATCTGACACTGTGTATTCAGGACTAAGCCTTAGAGGAAAAAAAACAAAGCTAATTAGAATGTTTTCAGAACTGTCTAACAAACAAATGCTTTATATGATTGTGTTCTTCCCTAAAGTGTTAATCATATTTATTTTATATTGTTCTCAGAATACTGAAATGTGAAGTTCATTTTCCCATGGGAAGTTATACTTTTAATGTCAAATGTAATTATGTGTAAAGAAAAGAAGTCAAGTCTATCCAGAGAACTAGGGCAGGCAGACCGCTACTCCTCTAAAATAAAAAAAGGTCCAATAAATACATACTTTTCTCAGCTGTGGAATACTATCTATGTATATGTGTTTAAAGACATATTTCCTATGTCTTCAGTTAGTGAGGGTTTTCAGTAACCAGAAAACAGGCAGCAATTATGTGCAAAAATGGCCATCCATTTTCATAAATGAAATCTACCTAAGCAGTAATCCATGCTATAGTGCGATCTGATTCCAATAATATTTTGGGAGAATCATCCTGACGTAATTAAACCCAACGATTTTAAATATATATACTATCCATAAAACAATTAATAATTCCAATCTAAGCCACTGTTGTCTTCATGGTTAAAGCCTGGTATCTTTCAAATATATTTTTCAAATATGTATTTTCAAATGTCTAACCCTTATGTCATGAAAATAGCTGATACATGTCTTTTTACCAACAGTACAGATCTTGGTTTTTTCTTTCAATACACATGACGGCTTACTGAAGAAGTAAGCGAAGGAGAATTTAAATGAATTATGATTAAATAAAAGTTGGGTTTAAGAAGTATGCCTAGTTGCATATGCATCCAAAAGACCAGTTTGGGAGAATAGCTTCAGATAAATAATACAACACTTGCAGAGACTTCCATGAAAGATTTACTTTAAGGAAACCACCAAGGAAATTAAATACTTTAAACTATGTTTAAGTACCATGAAGGAATCTGACACACTTTCANTTCTTGAAAACACATAGTTAAGATTGTCCTTAACTAAATGTCCTGTTCATAGCAATGTGAGCTAGGGCGTGTCTTCCTTAACATGAAACTCCATGATTTTGTTAATTTATGTTACATTCTTTCTGATGTTTACACAGAGTTTTGGGGTATGTAATATTTATATGTGGACTCAATTCCCACATGCTCAGCAGTTTTCTGCAGCAGCTGAAGCACTGTCAAGCTTTTACCTCTACAAATATAGGCTTTACTTTGTTTTGAGGGCATGGTACTGTGAAATCTAAGTTTTCTGGGGCATTAAATTGATGTGCTATTTCATAATGCACATCCTTCTAATACATAATTTTGTTATCTGAATCAAATAGTGGAAATGGTCATGCTACTATAAAGTAGTAAGTTGAAACTATGCTAGAAGGTAGTACATGTGACAGGCTCCACGGCTAGAGAAAGCAAATATAATTTCAAAGGTATTATTGAACAGACAAAAGATTGAACAGGCCCACATTTAACAATCCCTGAAGATGCCAATTAAGAGTACAGAGAGAGTTCAAGCTGTTTAGGCTAAGAGGTTTGCCTTTAGGACAGCTAACACAGAAACGAAGAATATGTTCAACTGGAACATAGTAGTTAATTCTTCAGAGACATGAATATGCTCTACTCCAGATTTCAGTTTAGATCATTCACCTTAATTGAAATAGTAAGAGAGCCATAAAAAGTACCTTGAAAACTAAAGACTTCAGCATATTCTCTGTTCAATAATATTTAAAAGACAGACTCATTATTTCAAACCAGAAACAAATCTCACTACACCAAAAAAGTGCAATTCAGAAGCAGGAGGAGTAGTTTTAACCTAACCATACATTCAAAATTAATATTAGTTCAATGCACTAAGTTGTAGAAAATAGAATACAAAACCTTAGAGATGGAAATTCCTGTACCAGAGGTCTGGTTTTCCTGTACCAGAGGTTTTCTGGAGCATCACTGTAGCCACAGTTCTACATTAACTTTGTCTCAGCATCTTCCTCCTTTTAAAAACTGTATTTCCACTCTGAATGCTCAAGTTCCATTTATAAGTATTGTAATAAGCGATTCCTGGATAATGTAAGAATCAGCCAAATAACTCTCACATAGAAAAGAGATAGTTTGTAGTAGTTAATTTTCTTGTCTGACCTGTATTGTTATAGGGACTGAGAATCATTATTTTTAAAATATTTATCCTACCTCATATTGTGAAATGGTTGCTGTTATTCCGTCTTTTCCTGTACAAAGCCAATAAACAGATAATGGAATTCACAGTTCTGCTGCTTGGCAGAGTCATAGCTATAACTGCTGAACCACTGACTCCCATTCAGCATTAGATATGATTCCAGGTTCATGAACTTACCCGCATTTCTGATTAGCCAGACAACCAGTATTAGTCTACTGAGTATGGAGAAGAAAGTGGTAGTAAAAATGCAAAAGTCAGCAACCTTCAAATGCCCACTACCTTACCTCACAGTTCAGTAAAGGTAAACTGACCTCACATATCACAGTCTGGGTGGAATGCCCAGCCTGAGCTATTGTATGTGATCCATGCCACCTGTGGCTCATAGATGCAGATGTTTAGCTCTCAAGACGTTGCCTCACGCAACAGGATCACTCAGAGCACATATATGCTTATTCATTACATGTGCCCCATCTTGCATATCTAGGTTCTGCATCAAGGGGAGGCAACTTCTCTTTCATGTCCTGTAAGCCACTGTGAAATTCCACAGGAATTTCATCACTGGTTATCTGGTAAAAGTTGCCTGTCAGAGACCGTGGTCCTAGGATTTGTCTGCTGGCATTACTATGTAAAGCTGCTTCCCAGTGTACTGGGAATGGCTGGAAATCTCAAACCTTGATGCCCTGGCTGATGAATTTGAGTATGAGCATGACACTCTGGCTCATGAAGCCTCAAGTAGTGCCAAGTGTCCTTCAGCAACTGCCATAGCAGTTGCAGAGTAGGAGTTGACTGTGCTTCTGGTTGCCGGCAGTCCTTGCCATAGGAAGCGCATTTTCCTGACAAGGTTGCCATTTACCTGTTGAATACTTTGTATTACTGAAAAAGCAGAAAACCAGACATGTCTGCATATTAGACAGATCATATCCAAAACCCCCCACATTTACATCTTCAAGGACTAAAGGCTTTCTGTGGAAGAAATATTAAGCAGGTCCTGGGCAGGCAGTGGATGTAAAGAATAAGGTCAAGAGCAAGCAAAATGGCAGTTACAGTGAGCTCTGTGCCACAGTGCTTGGATACTCTCTGCACTTGTGTCAGGCTGCACAGATGAGTCCAAAGCAGCATTGCTTATTGTGCTGCATGAGAACAAGAACCTGGCATCTCATAAATTCACAAATTGTTTTATTGACTTACTCAATTTTGCCACATCTTTCTCCACCTTTTTGATTGTTCAAGATAGTCCACACTTGCTCTGAATATTCTTCCTTGATTCTGTCATCAGGAGTTCAGATAAAAGGGAAGACAACCTACCACTCCAAAACTTTTATTCTTTGTCATCTTAAATTATTATTTGTACTTTTTGTCTACTGATGTTGTGCACGGGGACTGTAGTAAAAGAATAAGCCATTTTATTTGGTTAGTCTGTTCATTCAAAATTGCCTATCTGATTATTGTCTCGCTGTTCTTTTTTAAAACTACTGCATTTGTGTCTGTGCATACTTTCTTAAGCTTGTGGTTATGTTGTATAGGAATTAAAATGGGCGGGCTGAATTTCACTGTTCTGATTAGTGAGCAAGGATGTGATTAAGAAAAAATTGCTTCAGTAGGAGGAAAGCACTGGAAAGGGAAAAGTGTTTCTTTTCAGACAGCTTTTGCAACAGGCAAAGGAGAAAGAAAAATTCTGCTGGCGTTAAAAGAGGAGAAAATCCCCATTGCCATGGCATTCACTCCATGCCATTGTCTCCAGGTATTTTGATTAAGAAACAAACGGAGAAGGAAAGAAACAAGAAAACTCATCAACACTGTGAGCTTCTGCCAAATACATGGGCCAGGTATGATTCCTTATGCCATGGTACATTCTCCACCCCATCCTCCTCTACCCTAGCTAAGCCTCAACCAAACCATCTGAGCAATGAAGCACCTCTTTACTGTACCAATTAAGTGGTGAAGGATTCCTGATCATCCCAGGAGCTGTTGCATGTTAAAGGTGGGAACAATTCTGACTGCAAAAGAAACATCAGCTCCCTGATGTGGAGTAAAGAATAAGCAGTTACATTTGTTAGCCAAGTTGGGTGATGGCCAGGATGGAAACTTACTGAAGACTGAAGCCAAGAATCTCATAACCCTGTAAACAGTAGTCCTAAGTGAGACCCTTTGAGCTCTCCTGAACTGCAGTAGGCTGAATCAGCACATCCCACTGACTGGGATGCCTTTCACACCCTATCAGCACTCAAGTTTTTGATACTCAGAAGTCTTTCACTGATGCTGAGTCCTAGACTGTTACCCACCTCTACTCACACACATACTCCTTGATGTGCAACCCATGCCCATTGAAAATCATTACAGGATTTTATGTGAGTGAGGTAATTTTCGATAGGTACTTTTAGATGCATAGATATAAATATGTACATCTCTTTGCCTGTATCTGTGCATCTGAATTGATTATGGTATAAATTTTGTTATTGTGAATCTATAATACAGTCACTGTTATAATTGTAGCAAATCCTATTTAATCACTTCATAAATATTAAACTAGTCAGTGATTAAGTGCTGCTAAATCCTCTTGTACCGTTATCTTTCGTATCTGTATCCTTTGCACATTACTCTTTTGTATTCCCCCTGTATGTGCAATTCATTCTAAATCAATTCTGATCTAATTTTTCTTTGTATGCTTCAACTATGTAGTAAGCAATTGAGTCAACTTTGCCATCAAACTCTGTTTAAGTCACACTTTCACAAATTCATACTGAAACCCGCTTTTTGCCAGTGTGTTTGCCACGGATTTTTTAAAGTGGTTTAACCACTCTTTTGTGATGCCTTACCAGCTTCTTCCATGAAAGTGGCAAAAAGATCATTCTGGGCAATTCACATGTAAACTATGGAAATGTAGATATTAATAAGTATTTCTGAAATTTCATAGGTAATCTTATGACTCAACTCTTCTAGGTTACCCTCTATGTAAGCAAAAAGGATTGAGTAACCTATATGGAAAAAACATGTTTGTCCTTGAAAAAGAGCTCTAGACAGGTCTAGAGCTTATGGGTAAAAATTAGAAGCCAAACCAACAAAGGACATCTTAGAGTGGATGCTTGCTAAAGGCTACCAATCAGTTAGTCTTACCTCAGATCTAGTACAGGCATGGAACAGATTTGTTATTTATGTTCTTTGCTTCCAGAGCAACCAAAAAGTGTGCTGAAGCCCTGCTTCCAAGGAAATTATTGGGTATCGTGTGCTTATGGGAAGTAGAGAATAAAATCTTTTATTTCCTTTTGCTTTTGCTTTTTTAAACTTCCTTTATCTTGACCCACAAGGGTTTTTAAAATTGTACTTTCTCCATATTCTGCCAAGGAGGGGAATAGTCTTGCTGGGCATGTGGCACCCAGCCAAGATCAACCCACCCCAGACATCAGGCTGAATACTGCAGTTGATACACTAGAGGGAAAGGATGTCATCCAGAGGGATTTTGAAAGGCTGGATAAGTGGACATATATATATTCTTCAGAAAGTTCGACAAAGTCAAGTTCAAAGCCCTGTATCTGGGCCAGGGCGATCAACAGTAGCATTAGAAACTGGGAGGTGAATAGCACTGCAGAGAAAAAATTGGAGATATTAGTAGATACAAAAATTAAATATAAACCAGCAATATGCACTTGCACTCAGAAAGTCCTTTATATTCTGGATTTCATCAAAAAAAGCATGGCCAGCAGATTGAGGGAGGTGATTATGCCCCTCTACTCTGCTCTAGTGAGACATCACCTGGAGTACTGGATCCTGCTCTGGTGTTCTCAGCATGAATCAGTTAGACATGCCCACAAAAAAAAGGGCTGGAACACCTTTTCTATGAAGAAAAGCTCAGCAATTATGGTTATAGAAAAGAAGGCACTGGGAAGATACTATTATGGCCTTTCAATATGTAAAGGAGCTTAGATGAAGCTGGAGAATTATAACTAAGTCTGGGGAAGTTCTGGAGCTTATAATTAGCCGAGGGAGAAGGAGGTTCACTCTCTATAACTACTTGAAAGGACATTGTAGCTGTGTGGGGGGTGGTCTCTCCTCTTAGGTGACAAGGATGAGAGGAAATGGTTTTAAATTTTCTTCATCAAAAGCACTGGACTAAACTTCCCAGGGAGGCAGTGTTTCTTGAACACTGTCCCTGGAGGTGGCACTTAGTACTGTGGTCTTGACAAAGTAGTGATCTGTTAAAGGTTGGACTTGATGACCTTGGAGGTGTTTTCCAACTTTTATGATTCCGTGATTCTAAGAAAGATGGAGAAACACTTTTTACCAAAGCTGATAGGTGATAGGACAGGGCAATGGCTTTAAACTGAAGGAGGGTGGCTTTAGATTAGAAAACAAGAAAGAAATTTATTACAGTGAGGGTGATGTGAGACACTGGATTATCATAATAATTATTGGCTTGGACCAACTCGGGGTGGGGGGGGCAGGGAGGGACAGCTCAAAGTTCATGAAAGTGAGGTAATGCCCTATCCCAGCCTCAAGCCTCTGTGATTATCTTGCAGCAACCCCATAGAAGTTGTCAGTCCCTGGACAGTGTAAGCACTGTCCACACCATGCACCTTGGAGCCCCTAAACCAGCCCTAGTCTGGCTGATGCAGTGGGAATACCACCCTTCACCCTACTCTGGGGCCCCAGAGTAGCCAGTAGGATGGACAACCAGCCTGGAAGGGGTGGCCAGAAGGGGTTAGAGCAGATAAAACTGAAGACACGTGATCTCCACGTTTGAACACTCTTTTTTCTAGACCCGTTTAGCTGGACCTACACTGGGTCTAGGAATGGTAGCTATATTTCTCCTTTTCTCTCTCTTGCTTTTCTTCTTCTAATCCTCTTTTTTAATATTTTGGGTATCTTAGGGCCAGATGGGTTACATTTTGCTAAATTGTATGTGTTAGCATGTGCTAAGTCAATGTTTTGTGAATGGTTTTTTGCGTGAAATGATTTCTTCTCGTTGTGTGTTTCCCTTTAAACTTTTGTCAAGTTCTCTTATTTCCTAACATTTACCAGTAAAAGTAGCCCAGGAGAAAATATGTGCAGCATCTTCTCCTTTGCACTCTCTCTTATAGTGTGAAAAGAACCAAACACTATTCTAAAACATCTGGAGGGCTGATATTGTTAGAATCTTGTATATTTTTAAAGTAAAACCCTTTGGTGATCTTGTAGCTTGAGACTTGGGGTCTTACAGGTGTCAAGAGGCTAGAAAGGTTGTCCAGAGAAACTGTAGACAATCACTGAAAGTGTTCAAGGCAAGGTTGGATGGGGAATTGAGCNAGGTGTTTTCCAACTTTTATGATTCCGTGATTCTAAGAAAGATGGAGAAACACTTTTTACCAAAGCTGATAGGTGATAGGACAGGGCAATGGCTTTAAACTGAAGGAGGGCGGCTTTAGATTAGAAAACAAGAAAGAAATTTATTACAGTGAGGGTGATGTGAGACACTGGATTATCATAATAATTATTGGCTTGGACCAACTCGGGGTGGGGGGGGCAGGGAGGGACAGCTCAAAGTTCATGAAAGTGAGGTAATGCCCTATCCCAGCCTCAAGCCTCTGTGATTATCTTGCAGCAACCCCATAGAAGTTGTCAGTCCCTGGACAGTGTAAGCACTGTCCACACCATGCACCTTGGAGCCCCTAAACCAGCCCTAGTCTGGCTGATGCAGTGGGAATACCACCCTTCACCCTACTCTGGGGCCCCAGAGTAGCCAGTAGGATGGACAACCAGCCTGGAAGGGGTGGCCAGAAGGGGTTAGAGCAGATAAAACTGAAGACACGTGATCTCCACGTTTGAACACTCTTTTTTCTAGACCCGTTTAGCTGGACCTACACTGGGTCTAGGAATGGTAGCTATATTTCTCCTTTTCTCTCTCTTGCTTTTCTTCTTCTAATCCTCTTTTTTAATATTTTGGGTATCTTAGGGCCAGATGGGTTACATTTTGCTAAATTGTATGTGTTAGCATGTGCTAAGTCAATGTTTTGTGAATGGTTTTTTGCGTGAAATGATTTCTTCTCGTTGTGTGTTTCCCTTTAAACTTTTGTCAAGTTCTCTTATTTCCTAACATTTACCAGTAAAAGTAGCCCAGGAGAAAATATGTGCAGCATCTTCTCCTTTGCACTCTCTCTTATAGTGTGAAAAGAACCAAACACTATTCTAAAACATCTGGAGGGCTGATATTGTTAGAATCTTGTATATTTTTAAAGTAAAACCCTTTGGTGATCTTGTAGCTTGAGACTTGGGGTCTTACAGGTGTCAAGAGGCTAGAAAGGTTGTCCAGAGAAACTGTAGACAATCACTGAAAGTGTTCAAGGCAAGGTTGGATGGGGAATTGAGCAATCTAATTTAGTGAAAGATGTTCCTGTCCATGGCAAGAAGCTTGGAACTACTTAATCTTTAAAGGTCCCTTCCAACCCAAACTATTCTATGATTTTATAATTTTATTTTTACTGTCTTGATTGGCTGTGGGCTACATTCTCTCTCTCTGTATAGTGCATTATAACACCTATAAAATAGAACAACAATTTTTGAAGCAGTAGTATCTTTAGATGACTCCACGCTTCACACTAACACAAGTAATTAAGCACACCACCAGCTGCAATGGACCCACATCCTTACTACATTAAATCCAAATCTCTTGCTAAAAGCTGTTTTGATTTGACTGCGCAGTACTGCCAGAGGGGAAAAACGTATTGATGATGTTTCATGAACCTTCCCATTGCTATAGAGCAATTACCTGTGTTTTCCTTTTCAGTTTGATTTTTCTTTTAAATGTTGTTTAGGTTTACCCTGCAAAATGGGTCTTTTCTTCTATTAGTATCACTGTGCATCAATGTCTTTTTTTTTTTAAAATAAGCATTTAAAAATAGAATTATTCTTATTCTGAAGTAAAATTTTAAGCAACTATATAATAATTTTACACCCTTTTTTTCCTAATTTTTTTTCAGCTCATTCTTTAAATATTTATTCTATGTTAAGTAAGTTTTATAAGCAATGAGTGAGTCCCATCCTTTGGCAAAACAACCCTTCATAAAGGAAAAAAAAAAATTTAAAAAGTTATATCATGGAGAGAAAATTATATAAATCAGAACGAAAATATCTATACCTAAGAAATTTATCCTGAGATAATATTCAAGTGAACAGTTCATGTATTTGATAAAGAGTATAAGGATTGTACACCTTTATTACGCAAAAGAAAAGATATTCTGGTGAATAAATGTACTGAAGAAACAATATCAATGCAGAATATGTGTATGGACATTCAGTGTGTCTGGTTTTAACTGCTTATGTAAGTTTGTGTTTAGGCATTGAAGAATTCCTTTTGTACTGAAGTTTTCTTCTACATCAGACCAAACAAAAAAGACAAAATGTTCTAATTTCTAATGTCATTTGCACTGTCTGCCAGCTGCCATACTCATTATTGTGTACAGGCCACAGCATTATATGCTAGACTAGTTTGCTATTTCATTACTAATTCTTTTATGCATCCTTTAGAACAGCAATTAAAAGGTGGGTCTTTAGCATGCAAGAGCCAACTATTTGAACCATAATCACAACATATTTTATCCTCTGTCCTGGAGGCTGTGCAGTGGTTTGGAAGTTAAATCCTTGTGCGATCTCTTAAGATTGCCTCAAAGGTAGGGGATACTAATTTGCAAGTATCGTTTTTGCAGATATTTTTAGACACACAAAAAGAAAGAGAAGCAGGGCAATCTTCAGTGTGTTGTACTGCTAATTTTTTGTTATATTTGATATTTGGGGAAAAAAGAAAGGGAGAGAATATAAAAATCTGTATTATCCTCTTTATAAGTAAGAAAATCTTAGTGTAGTAAAGTTTAATTGTTGATATATCTGACTTTTCTTATCTGATAGTCTTCTCTTGAGAGAGATATTTTTGTTACACACAGAGCAATCTATGAAGGTACCTTGTCAAAACTGTCAGTTTGCTCATGACAAACCTGTAGCAATTTTTGCAAAAAATCTGGTCTAATCACTAGAACTCCCTTCCCCAAAAACATTCAACAAATGTTTTTGTTCTAGACTAACAAAATCTGCATGAGATGAAGGAATGGTTGCTTAAAGCATGTAGAATTTATGCATTTTCTGGGAAATATAATTTAAGATTTATTTAAATATTCATGAAATCATCAGGAGAAAAAGTTACCTGACTTGATTACTTTATTACAATGAATGTTTTATAAAAATGTAAAAAAATCTGTCATCTATACCTAAAGATATATTACTTTCCACTTATTTAAAAAAATTATTTATTGAAGTATTTAAAATAAATGCTTTAGCAACAAAACAACTTTCTGTAGTACCACATTTTATCCCAAATTTCTCTGTACAAGTTGTTGCTTCATGCCCTGAAGAGAAAGAGCTTAAATGAGTCAGAAACTTAGATTTTGTATAGTCCAAAAAGACCAAATGTATATATAATTATTCATTCATCTAAAAACACCACCACCAAAAAAAAAAAAAAGTTCAACATGCGTATATAGCTGTGCAGTATATATAGTTGTGCAGTGTTTTGGACATTAATGAGGAGTTTACGGCTAAATAAAGTGTGTTAGGAAAATTCAAATAATTATTCACTAACATTGCATCACATAAATGCCTCCATGGTAATTTTATGCATATTAGTGTGTTATGCAAAATCAGAACTGAAGAAACCTTGCTTCAAATTAAATTCTACTTTGTGGAGTGTAAAATGAAAAATTATTCACTTTGCTCAAACACTACAATGAGTGCTGGTTTGATGTTCCAATGGCAAACAGCAACCCATCACATGGTAAAAACATATAGCAAAAATTTGAACTAGGTCCCAGATCACTAACTGGCTTGACAGATCAAAGCTGCAGCAAGAGAACTCTCAGGGAGATGAAACAATTTACAGAGGATTATTAGATGGCTGTAGGTTCCTGAAAAAGAGTGAATTAACAAAATATTGTTGTTGGCAATTACAGACTTTACTTACCGTAAATTTTATTCATATATAAGTCTCTGAGTCAACCTACAAAGCCAGTTACTATGTGATGGGTGCACTGCTGCGTCTTCTTTAACCTTCTCCATAGTATAACTCCTCCTTTTTCCACATCAATTAAGGATCCCAATAACTTTCTCTATATACAGAAGATAAACTGTGTTATTCTATATTATGTGTCAATTAATGCATTTATTAACAAGCATTAAAATAAATTCTGACTTCCTTCCATGTAGCAATTGACCAACAATATGTGAAGTGGAAGAAGTCCTTCCAAGAGTGGACTTCTGAAGTTGATAAAGGAATTAGTAGACCTGTTGTACAAACTGACTGTAACGCTGTATAAGTAAGTCCTGTAAAATCCCTCTGTATCTGAGATGCTGCTTCCCAAAATCCCTTTGGACCACTTCTATGTATATTTGACCCTTGTTACCTTTCCCCATTGGCTGTGAAACCTTGCCCCTGTGAGCGGTGGTTAAGATCCCCTTAGCTNGGAAGCCACGTGGTCGGGGGAACAAAGGGGGGACTTCCCTCTCCAGCCAGAAGGACTACTTCTATGCTCTGGAGGTACCTCCAGCTCCCACAAATGGTGCCCTCAACATCAGGAACGAACTGACTGAGTTCTTCTAAGAGGATAAGGCAGATTTCAGACATAAGATACGGTCCGGAGATCTAACGTTCCAGAGGCGGACCTGAAGTTTCAGCACATTGAGTGTTCGCAGTCTCAGCTTTGGGTTATCATAACCCCAACCCTTTGTGGGAGCAGCTGTGGAACGCCCTACAGCCAATCTCG
>VYXB01010681.1:9814-21623 GCA_013397135.1 Pachyramphus minor
CCCAGAGCAAGCTGTGCCTCCCCTGCACCAGACGCTGCTGATAGAGAGATCCTCTGACATGGATCTAGAGGGTTTTTTCTTCCTCATTTTCAGCCCTGATTTACCCATACAAAGGGAGAGACATATGGGGAAATACATTCCAGGGGTGAAACTGCTGTGGCTGTTTCCCAAAATATGATCCCAAGGAAGAAGAACTGGTTATGGAAGACTATGCCCTGAAAAAATTATTTAAAAAAAATGAATATGCAAAATAAAATGCAGAGTTCTCTTCAAAGACACAGAGGAGTCTGACCGCAATGGCAACTGGTAACTACATCCCTGAGAGTTTCCCTGGGAGTCTCATCCCAAGGATATTAGAGGAGTAGGTGTTGAGGATCCTGGACATATCCTAACATTTCCACATCTGCTACTAGTCCCATACCCCAAAATAGCATTGGGCAACCACTCCTGGGGGTCTTGACTGGCGTGTGCAATGACAGCCAAGGCTGTGTTTTACAATTCCAAGATATTATCAAAGATAAATTTTGAGAATAATTTGAGTATTTGAGTACTTCCAGAGTTTTACCTTTCATGAACTACCCAGAAAGCTCTCTGTTAATGAAATCATAGAGTCACAGATTCATATAATGGTTTGGGTTGGAAGAGATCCTAAAGATCATCTAATTCCACCCCTCGGCCATGAGCAGGGACACCTTCCACTATCCCAGGTTGCTCCAAGCCCCATCCAACCTGTCCTTGGACACTTCCAGGTTGGGGCAGCCACAGCTTCTCGGGGCAACCTGTGCCAGGGCCTCACCACCCCCACAAGGACACATTTCTTCCTAATGTCTAATCTAAACTTGCCCTCTTTCAGGTTAAAACCATTTCCCCTTGCTCCATCACTATCTGCCCATGTAAAAGAAGTTCCAACAACCAATCCCTTCTCCAGTGTGGGACCAGCTTCCTTGGCGCAGTTCAGAATAGCAAAAAAATTAAGAAGCCTCCTACGAATGGGGAAGGGATTTTGAGCCACCAGCTGCTTTGAACATTTGTAGAGGAATACTTGGGGACTGGGTTGCAAATACACCACTATATCCCACTTTCTGGGAGCCTGAAGTATGTTTGGGAACATACAGGAGAGACCTGCTGTTGGAGTGAAACACCAACCAGAGCAGGGCAATTCTGATGTGTGGATGAATAATGTCATGTCATTTTATCGCTGTGCATGAGGCCCCATAAAGAATATGTCACTTGACTTAATTTTCCCACATAAAGAATAAAAGATATGTTTAAATCATTGCTTAGCTTTAGGCAGCGCTTATCTGCTGACCAGCGTGGAAATCCCATGTGGAAAAGACATGCAGACTCGTTATCACTGCCAAAGTGGTTTTCTACAGCAAGTGCTAATGCAAAATGAGACAAGAACTACTTATTTTGGTGCAGGCAAACTACAGTTTTTTCCATGAGCCTGTTAGTTGAGTTCAGCCAGATTAAAAAAAAAAATAGTTTGTTAAATTATAAACGCGACTAAAACCAAAGAGGGCAGACCGGGAGTGGGTGTTATTCAGTGTGTATGAGGGGGTGCCAGAATCTGGCTCTGAATAGTTTTGATTAACAAACCTGGGCCTGAATTGCTGGAGAACTGTTCATTTCGTTAAGCCATTATTCATGGCCTGTGACTGGTCATAAGTAATGTTCTGCATCCTGATGAGAGGATTGAAGCTTACGCTGGCATGATGAATGCCTGACAGCAGATAATGAATAGTGTACTTCCCTCACAATTCACAAATGCTCCGGGGTTTCTGAATTGTAAACTACCAGGCCAACTCACTGAACAAGTACATTGAAATAACATTCCCAAAAGCAGCAGGATTTCAGCTCTTTCTCTACGGGGTAGGGTTTAATTTCCTTAAATCAAAGCAGTACAGGTCAAGCAGGTGTCCTAGAGCTGTTTGTTGGTTTTGTCTCAGGCCCGGGCACTCTGCAAATACAACCCAACCCCTCAGCCACGAATCCCTCCTTAGGGACAGGGCTGGGGGTTTCCCTCCAAGTCACAGCCCAACTATCCCAAAAAAGTACTATTCCTCCATCACTCCACCATTTCCACTTGTAGCTGGAGCTGTATAAATACTCGCAAGTATAAATACTTGCAAATAACAACCCACACAGTCACATAAATAGCAGCCAATGGAAGCCCAAGTCATCCATTTATTAGTATATTGGCCAAGGGACTGTCTTAATTATTTAACCATTCTGGTAAAAGCTAATGCATAAAGAACTTAAATGGTGTGTGTGGATCTTGCAGAGGGCCCTCAGCCAAGGGAAAATGCAGGCAGTTCAAAGTCTGCCCTGCATGCAAATGGGATGGAGTACTCTCCTGGTTTTCAGAGCTGTGGGATGACTGGCCAGGGGCAAAGCATTGCAAGCGATGCTTGGACCAGGATGCTGCCATACTGTTTTCCAGCTTTATCACAGCCTCTAAACACCAGCTTTTCTTGTACTCAGTCATATATACGTCTCCTAGTGAACGCAATGCCAGTATGCAAGGCAAATGTTTCACCTACTGACCCAAGGGAAAGTGAAATGTGTCATAGCTATCGGAGAAAACCACCTGAGAACATCAGGATGCAGGTGCTGCAGCTGAGCATCTGACAGACAACCATGCGCAAAAACACTTCCCCCGCGGCAGACAAGGAAAAAATCGCTGGCTTGAGATATTGGTGCTTCACAGTTTGATCTCTCAACCAAGCTGTAGAAGCAATTAATTGAATTAACACGGCATCCCAGCCTCCGGAGCGCTCCCCACTCTGCGGCTGTGGGAAGCCTGTTGCTGTGGCAGGCCTGCCCACACGTCTCCAGATAACAGTGCTGCAGCTATTTCTTCCTCTTACAGCCCAGTCTCTGCTGCACGTGACAGCCATGGTACTCGTTAAGTTGGTGGCTTGGGGCAGGCTGCAAGTTGGGAATGAGGCTCAAGTGAGAGCCTCAGTTCAGCAGCATCCTGCTGGGATGGCGTGGCCGAAAATAAACAAGTGGAGGTTTCCCACCGACCCACTGACCTGGCATCGGGGACGTTTTCACACTTGGCACCTTTTTAACAAACTATTGCGCTGTGGTTCCATGAGGGGAAAGCACATGATCTGTGAGTCCTTCGACTCTGAGCTCCCCCATCCCACTGATCCTCCCGGGGCTTCTGCTTCCAATGGGTGGGGGATACGACCAGGAATTATGGACTTCGCCTGTCTTCTAGGAGTAATACACAACTTATCACATCATATTCCTTCCTGTGTCTTTATTGGGTTGATTTTCAAGATCTTAAAGGATCTTCAACCTCAGACTGGGTTGAATTACTCTTTCCATGCTTCGGTTTTCCACAGGAAATTATATTTCTTTTTGCACTTAAAACTGTAGATCTTTATGCTGTGGGTCACTTCCCACTACTTTTTGTACAGAATCCAGTGCAATGGGACTGATTTTGACAAGATTATTGAATTATCTTGATCTCACTATCAAATATTTTTATTAAGTTCAATTTCATCCTGGTTGCCCTACGTAAGGGCTTCTTCCTGATGCTTAGACCCTCCTGTTACTTGTAGATATTTATCAGAGAACATTTTTCATGGATTCAATTCCTTTTACTGGAGTATAAATTCTACAGTGAAAATTGTAGGATATTACTCCAAACTGTTTGTGGGTGGCCAGAGTTGGGGAACCAACAGTTGGGGAACCAAGAACCACTCAAGTGTCCACTGAACTCCCTCTCATTACACAGGTAGCAGAAGGGACAACTGGAGAAGAGAAGAACACTATTCCCAAGCATAGCCACATAACTCCTTTAAATCATCCCTACTTTTCCAACATCCACCTTTTCCCAGCAAACGTCACCAAGTTTCTTCGCAGCTCTCCAGCAACCAGGTGGTGAAGATCACCCCACATTTGAAATTCTGAGGGGAAAGCCACTAGGATTGAAATGCAGAGAGTTGTTAAGAGCTTTTCTTTAAGGATTTCCTAATCCCTACCCTATCCATTTCCCTTTCCTCTGCTTCACCACTTCCTCCATCTACCCTCCCCCCCTCATAGTTTGTGCACAGAATTTATACATGCCTAAGGCTTTCTTTCATAAATCTGTCCTCTTTCCCCCACCGAAACCTCCCTACTTTGATTTCTTTACTTCCAGCCCCATGGACCATCCCACCGCATGAGAAATGCCCTTTCCCATTCCTGACATTCTCCTGTTCCACCAGCAGCCGTGTGAACGAAATTTCAATCTCACAGTCCAAGTGGAAGCACCATGGCTCCAAAGGCTTCAAAGGGAGCTTGTGGCTTCCATGCCAGCATTTTCTGTGGTAGTCACTTGCTGCTACTTAGGTCTAGTATCAGCCTTAACCAACCAAGCCACTTCACTTTCCAAAGCCAGCCCACAATTAAAAGAAGGCCAATAGACTCTCGATGATGACGCAATGATGTGTTCTCAGGTGCTCTCTAAGGCACGAGGCCAAAAGCTAAGTTACCATTTAGGCAATTTGAAATGAAAGGCATAAAATTAGGCACTGACTAGAATTTCTCATTGCAATTCTTAATCGTTTTGACTTTGCTTTTCCAACAGTCAGCAGGTTTTTCTTCTGAGAAGTCCTTTCAAAAAATAAATTAGATGGCTACTTACCATGACTATCAGTTGACTCAGATGACAGGACATTGCACTTACAAGACCTTTTGTATTCCTCACTCCTCCTTTTCTATTTCCCAATTAGGCCAGATTCTGCTGCCTTTATTCATACTACTGCATTATTTCATAGCTCACACCAGCGATTTCAATAGTGACTCCCGGGATAAATGACCGTTTCCATGTACCAAGATGACCTGAAGTCCTTGCCGAGGGCTGTTTCAGGCGTTTGTCATGACTTTCTTATCCCATTTCATCCTCCACAAAGCCAGGACTTTCTCACAGCTCATCAGCTGGTTCCCCCAGAGCTGGTAGACAAACACATTCCTGTGTTTACTGTGCTTAACAGGAGACCATTAACTGCGTCACTAACGCGGCGTGTATCGACCATCGCTCTTCTTAACTCAGCAACCCCACCACGTACCTATCAGTAAGAAGGTATTTGTCATCCTGCTTTATATGTGACAGTGGTTGTGTTGGTCAGTGCCTCACTGCACCAGGCATTAGTTTAACATTTCCCATATTTGGGGGATAAAACACAGGCTCTTAAGAATGGGCACCAACAATTGAAATGGGAATTCTGAACATTTAGAAGCATTTAAAAGCATGAACCTCTAGGAGTCATGAGAACATCATGTACTTGTCCTATTTCCCTCCAGTGAAAGCCCAGTCAACCACCTTTGAGTGCTGTGAAATCCCCTCTGGAGCTGGTGCACAGGGTAGACCTTAGTTATGGAGCCTCTTGTAAACCAGTGGGAATCTTTGAACGCATAAATCACAGAGCAAAATCAATTGCTTACTAATCATTGCTCAGGAGGACTATCAAGGGCACAAAGTCAAATTCCCAAAAAATAGGGAGTGCCAGAGTTAAGATGATCATGACCTAGTCTGGAAAGGACAGGCTGCTACACTTGATGCTGTGTAGCCTCAGGGGAATGTGCAGTAACTGGTTACCCCAGTGCCCTATAAAATCTGCTCCAGGCTTTCCACTTTTGATATTAATAGGAGTTATAAACAGGCACAGAACCATAACACGAGATTAGCTGTTGTTATATCTGTTTCAGAGATAAACTATCTGCCAACCAGTGAAACTGAAATGGAAACCAGGCCTCTGGAGCCGCATTGGCAGGAACTCTGCAGCAGGATACTGGAGAACAGAGTGCTCACAGTGGGTAACTAGATAAGGGCAGAGCCAAGTTCTGTCCTATTCCACTGCTGTGCTCTCGTGAAGAAGCAGAACAATCAAAAGTGAAGTCCTGCTACTGTTGTCGTGTCTCCGCTGTGGTCCCTTGAGGACACAGAATTCCCACCTCTCACCCCTTACCAACAGCGAAAAGTTGTGGAATCATAGGATCATTTGGGTTGGAAGGGACCTGTAAAGGTCACCTAATCCAACCACCTGGACATGGGCAGGGACATCTGCAGTTGCTCAGAGCCACACCCTGCCTGTCCTTGAATGTTTCCAGGCATGGGGCATCCACCACCTTTCCAGAGAACAGGTATGGTATAAAACTGCAGATAAACAAGCAATTGCACTTCTTGAAGTTGCTGTTGCCTTCTAAATGGTTGTTTGTGGTCCTGTGGTGTTGCTTTTGGAGTTTGAAAGATTTGGAGTAGGCCCTGATCAGGTTTAGGACAAATTATTTAGGCTAAAGAATTTAACAGGTTGCCTTCAGTCACCTGGTCTTAACTGAGTGGGAGCTTTGTTACAAATGTCTGTGCTGGCTGAATTCTGGTGGCAGCTCCTCTCCAGCTCTAAGATGTTGATGAGCACGTTGGGGCAGCAGGAGACTGTTAAAACTTGACCAGATGAAGCAGAAGATGCAACAACCGTATGAATGGGAGACTTTGTCAGCCTTTGAAAAGGCTGGAACATGATTTGGTTGCTTGCTAAAAAGAGAGCAGGTTGTCTTGCAAAGGTGGAGCATTTGCAATTGGGAAGGACTGGATGTCACTTGTAGGTCACCAGGTGATAAGCTGTCAGAGCCTTCTACCTGTGGGTCACCAGCTAAATTCAGCCCAGCACCAGAATTATGGCCAGGAATTTTAATGATACGTTTGCTTCACATTGAGTTGAACGCTTTTCAGGCATTATTTCTCACATGTGTGTCTGATATCTGGCACAATCAGGCCTTATATTAGTTGGCTTCCTTAATCAAAGTTTCTGGATTAGTAGTCTACCGGAATTTGGGGTTGAACATAAATTATTAACGTTAAGTAAAAAAACACATTCACTTTTTCATCAGCACTAATTTAACCCAAGCTAAGGATCCACATTTTCTATCATACGCATGGTAAAAAGTCAAGGAGAATAAAAACCCCTAAGAACCAATAATTTGCATTGTTATTTTCTCCCAAAAGCCTTTATTGGGGAGCAAGAAGGAAGAGAATTTCTGTTACAGCATTTGAAAGCAGGTTTCATGAATGTTTCTCAGTTTGACAGTAATACTGGTTTCTCCCAAACAACTCAGCCTGAAACAGACAACTCATAATGTTAAAGTTCAGGACAGTTACAGTTGACTGGAAAAGGGACTCAGAATGGAAATTGTTGTGCAACTGCTACGTTATGACTTGCTGCAGGATCTGAAGACAATATTAAAAGCAGCCATTTTCTGCTGATTGATTTTGTACTCTCTTATCCTTCTGCAGAATGACAATGGTAACTTCTAAATGATAGCATTGCTTGGAGTTTTCTCATTTCTTTTTGCACAGAAATAAACACGTCGTATTCAAGGGCACAAAATTCTTGGAATTCCAAGCACTTTGTGAAACCAAAGGTGATCAAACAAGCACTGGTTTAATAAATTCTGACATGCACATATATTCCAAAAGGGAATGCTCTGTGTTTTACTTTGGTGAAAGCAGAGTCCCGGCACACTTAGTGCTCTACTGTTTTCTCATCAAAATCTCTTCTGCCATATCAAATAGGTCACTGTGTGGAAACCACAGCCACTTTTTCAGTAGACTGTGTTAACTTTATGAATGCATCATAAAATAGGAACTCCATAACTCCATATTGACACTGTTTTACTGTTGCAATTTACCATTCTAATGGCACTATTTAGGAAACAATGACTGAACTGCAATGAGATAATTAAGGAATAATCTCCATTACTTCAAAGTATACAAAGCAGTAAACAGCTGCCAAAAGTGATTAATAGCTGAGGTGAAGTTAAGACATTTAATCAATCTAATAAACCATTTATTGCAAGAATATAGTGGCTTACACTAAATGTGAGACATTTATCTTATTGATACAAACTGCAGTATTTGCCTTTCTTTAGGATGTAATATCACGAGACCTTGATTGTTCTTCCATTAAAGTCAAGGATAAAACTCCCATTGTGGTCCCAGGGTCAAGCCTTCACTGAGCTGATACCAATGAAAATAAATGCTTCCTTTTACTGTAGAACAGTTCTGCTAAAAACATTTTTCCCCCCATTATAAAACATCCTGTGACATTGAAAGGGGGACATGTTTTACTGGCAAGGACAAATGTCAGGAGTCATGATGAAAACCTGGATCTTCTTCTAGCTGGTGCTGTAATTCCCTGCAATGTATTGTTTTGTTTGTGCCTCCACCTCGTATCTGTGACAGGGAGATGAAACCATTCCCTTGTTCCACGGGATTATTTGGGATTTAGTTCATGCAGCATACAAAGAAACACAGATAGAAGATACTGTACACACTTCACAGTGTTCCCAAAGTAAAAACAGAAAGGATACATGGATTGTAACAGCTATCTCATAACTGGTACAGGAATGGGAGTAGTGGGGGCGGAGAGGCTGAACCCATGCTCGGGAAAAGGGACCTGTTTCTGATGTTACAGCAATGCTGCCACTACAAGTACAGCTGAGCTTCCTCAACTTCTGCTTGGCTTCCCAATGCCCTGCAAGAGTGTGGACTTTCTACAGTTCCAAGTGTTATCAGTATACTGCTTTTCTGCTCTCCACTTTAGTCTGGAGGGGTGAGAGAGCTGCATTGCAGCAGCAAAGGGACAAGCACAGGCAGAGACAACCCTTCCTGCCACATTCTCCCACCCTTCTGCCCCCCACAAACAGCAGTTCCCCCTCTAAACTGAAGTAAGCACCCAATCCCTTCCTCAGCTGAACACATAGAGCGAGCTGTTTGACTGGAATTTCATAGGATGAGTTGCAGAAACAATCTTACCAACATTAAAATCATACATACCACATTGGCTCAAGGTGAACGTCGCATTTGTCAAGCCTTGCAAAACGTGCTTTTCATCAGACAAGATGTTTCTATCTCCTCATCCCTGCATAGAAAAGAGGCACTGGAGCACATGTTCTCTCACCACGTTATAATTGCTCTTCCCCTGCGAAGAACTGGAAGATGTTCTTAGTGCTGGATGATTCCTGAACTTGCTCTGAAGCAATTCCTTTGTCTTAGTGCTAGCAGGAAGCTCCTTTGGTTTTCCCCAAATATAAATATTGATACAGAAATTCATACCAAATAATAATAGAGGTATGAATTTATTGTTTCAGCAAAAGCTGCCATGCAAATTAACCCTCGGATAATTAAAGATGCCTGCAGTGCCTGGGCAGGTAAAAGATCAAGCACTTGCTGAATTACAACATGAGCAGTGCTGTGATAAAGCTGCATAATAACTCAGGGGCAGGAGCTCCCAGCCTTCACAGGTAGCAGGGCTAATTCCATCAGCCAACATGTACCAACTCCTGTTCATCTGCACCCGATCCAACCTGCAAGGGACGGTTTGGAACAGCAAGACTCTTGTCTGGAGGAGCCAAAGCCAAGCAGCAGGTTGAAACTTGCACAACTGGATGCAATGCAAGCAGTGGCATTGCACTCACTCCCTGTGCAAGTGTTTGTCATAGGAGCAGAACGGGCAAACCTAAAATACAAGTCCCAGAAACCTGCAATACTGGTATCTCTGCCTGTACTGTTGTTTAGGGAGTGTTAGGTTTGGAGAGAGAAAGCCCAGGTAGATTTTGAATCACTTTTTCTACACTGAAAAAAACACAGCAATTCGAAGACTCACAGCAAAATGTTTAAATGTGTTAACTGTGGGAATGGAACAAGTCCCCAGAGATTTAAGTCATTTTCCCCAGGAACCGGATGTGGCACTGCTGCTGAGCAGAAATTCCTCAAGGATAGGCCTGTAGTCTTCCTTTAGGGTAAAGCACTGCAACAAGAACAGCTGCTTAAATTGCTGGGATTAAACAAAGTGGTCATTTCTGCAACCCAGTTTAGCAGCTGAAATGAATCAGAGAATCCCAGAATGGCCTGGGTTGGAAGGGACCTTAAAGACCCACCAGTTCCAACTTCCCTCCTATGGGCAGGGACACCTTCCACTAGACAAGGTTCCTCCAAGCCCCATCCCACCTGGCCTTGAACACTTCCATGGATGGGGAGTCAATGCCATGCTTTTGCTACTGTTAAGTCAAACTGTTCAGAGATACATTTATGAGGTTTTTTTTTTAATGCACGTGGGCAGCAGCTTTGCCTCTTTTAGGGCAAAAAGAAGATAGTCGTAACCAACATTACTAAAATTCATATGGCCTGGGTCTAAGCCAGCAACAGAAGGGTTTTCCCCATTTAGGTAATTATATTTAAAATTACATTTGTCCTTTTTGTAGCAAGGTTGCAATAGAGGCTTGTATATACATTAGAATTCATTTTTTCTAGGAGTGAAAGGAGGCTGCAATTTCTTATTTATGTTAAATACGCCACCATGTTTTCTCTAAGGTTTTCCCTTAGTTTAATACTATGACAAGCCCACAAAAAGAGCCATTATTTGGGGTGGGCTCTGCGTTATGGCAGGTACTGAGGAGGATGGGAGCAGGGCAGGCAAACCACAGTTTATCTCCTCATGCACCAGCAAAACAACAGCGCTGGGAATTCCTGGAGAGCCAGACATGCTTTTTAGGAAAAAGATAGAGTACTTGCTCTGGGAGAAGAAGCCAAGCCTGTCCTCAGTACCTTCTCAGTACCAGAGAGACATGGAGTTCCTGGAGCAAGTCCAGTGGCGGCTACAAAGTTTATTAAGGGACTGGAGTATCTCTGGTACAAGGAAGGGCTGAGGGAGCTGCGCCTGTTCAGCCTCGAGAAGAGGTGGCTGAGAGGAGACACAATCAGTATGTATCAGTATCTGCAAGCAGGGTGTCAGAGAATGGACCGGGCTTTGCACAGGGGTGTCCAGCAGTAGGACAAGAGGCAAGGGGCAGACACTGATCCACAGGAAGCTCCAGCAGAACATGAAGAAGAACTTCTTTACTGTGCAGTGAGAACGCACTGGAACAGATTGTCCAGAGAGGTTGTGGAGTCTCCCTAACCGGAGATATTCCAGAACCATCTGCACACAATCCTGTGTTGTGTACTCTGGGATGATGCTGCTTGAGGAGTGAGGTTGGACCAAGTGACCCTCTGTGGTCCCTTCCAACCTGACCCATTCCGTGATTCAAGCTACACGTTTGCCTCTGAAAAACAAACCTCATGGCCACCTGTAAAAAAATACCTCGCTTCTCACATCTCCTAAGCAGACGATTTATACCTGGTCCCAAAGGGCACAATGTTAACATTTATTAACCTTACATAAATGTGAACATTTGTTAACATTTATTCACAAAAATATTAACATTTGGGTCCAGAGAATGGCAACGGAGCTCGGGAAGGGGCTGGAGCACCGGGAGCTCCTGAGTCAGCTGGAGGAGAAAAGGAAGCTCGGGGGGACCTTGTTGCCCTCTACAACTCCCTGAGAGGAGGTTGTAGCCAGGTGGGGTCGGTCTTTTCTGCCCGGTTAAAAGCGACAGGATGAGAGGAAACGGGCTCAGAGGAGGTTTAGGTTGGACACCTAGAAGAATTTCTTCTAGTGACCTGAAAAGGGTGACTAAACATCGGAACGGGCTGCCCAGTGAGGCGGTGGGGTCCCACCCCTGGAGGGTGCTTAAGGAAAGCCTGGACGTGGCACCGAGTGTTTAAATACCGTGACACAGCGGCGCTGAGCCCCGGGCTGGGACCCAACAGTCCCGCAGCTCTCCCCCGACCAAAACAACCCCGCGACTCCCCGGTTCATCTTTTCCCGCGCACCCTCGGGCGGGAAATGGCGGCCGGACCGAGCCCGCCCCGCGCCCTCACGGCCCCAAGCACCGCCCGCCCCGGGCACTCCCCTCTCCTCCCCTCCCCTTT
>VYXB01010684.1:0-28657 GCA_013397135.1 Pachyramphus minor
GGGTAATCACACATCTGTACTCTTCTAAATTCTGTGTAAATTCCTGTCAGAACTATTTTAAATACATCTGCTCTTTCTTACAGGACTCTGGTTTGTATTTTTAAGAATAGCCAGTTTTCTTGGTTTGTGCAGCATTACTTACTGTTCTTACCTTTGCCTTCAAACATTAACTACTTCTATATCTCAAACCTTATATGACAGCTTTTCCTATACTAGATATCTTTCTTATTGTTACTTTTCTATTCCCATGTGTTTTTTGGCATGGCAAATAGACACAAGTACTGGGTTGCATTTGAATGAACTATTGACGTGAACAGTGATCAGAAGCATTCTCAGCTGAAAACATTATGCAATTTTATTTCTTTTTCACCTAAAAAAAGTTTCACAGAAAATATTTACTGATTTGATTTCTGTAGTAAAGTAAATAAAAAAAATTGTTTCCTACCTCCTATTTTTACTCCCCTAAAAGATCCTTAAGAGGGAAATAAATACAAAACCTTACCAGAAATTCCCAAAGCATTAGAGGCAGTAAAAATGTTTCCTCAATCTCTTTGATAGTGGTACTATCAATGCTTTTTCCATCTGTTTCCTTGTCTCATGAGTCTGCTTTCTTTTTTAAACTTGACTGCAAAGCAGAGTTTTTGCTGATTTGACCATGGAGAAGCTTAGCTTTTTCTTGAGTTTTATAGCTAATTTAGAGACCAACATACAGCTTCAATCATCCATGAATTACTCTTTCCAATCTGAATGACAGCAAAATGACACAGCTGCTCAGAGGGGATACATTGTCAAGAATCAAATGCAAAGTAAGTTTTTATTTCTCAATAGATGAAAGATAAAATAAACAATCTATATTTTTTTACATTCCAGGATGTTTTGTAGAAACGGCTCTTCTGTACTATATAAGAAAATTATTACAGTTTTATAGAAAAGTTAGAAAATATTTTACTTAGGCAGGATTCTTTGAAAGCAAAATGTGCAGGTGAAAGAAAATTAAGGTGAGTAATACCCAATGGAACTACCTAACTAATAATCCTAAATATGAGGCATTTACACTGGCATATCTGTCTTCAAACTCAAACAAAAATTTTAGAAGAGATCACTGAGCAAATTTGTATGAACTGAGGTATAAAATAATGCAAACTAGGAAACCCGCTTTGGCCTAAGAATAGTTGACCTAAACAAACCAAGTAAGAAATACAGAATCATAGAATAGTTTTGGTTGAAAGGAAGCTTAAAGATCATCTATTTCCAATTTTCCTTCCATGGGCTGGAACATATTCCACTAGGGCAGGATGCTCAAAGCCCCATCCCACCTGGCCTTAAACACTTCCAGAATGAGAGAGAAAAATTTGCTAAATGGGAAGCAAGGTTATTTAGGGGAGGTATTTTGCACAGTACTGAAGGTAAAAACTAAACCGTTTTTTAATAAGTTGTAGAAGGAGAGGCATCTGGCAGAGAAATCAAGCATAAAATGCATTTCACTTACATTAGGTCTAACCTAACTCTTTTTGTAACCTTACACTATTACTATAAAGAAAGTAAGTGTCTCCAAAGGGTGGGAAGAATTATTGTCTGAATAAACTTTTCTCAGAATCGTGAGATGACTAGCTTACTCAAGATACTAGAGGCAGATGAATTGAATCTCACCTGAAAGGTGACAAAATAGATCAGAAAGTTTGGATGGAAGTCCTGCCTGAATATTTTTGCTTTGTATGGGTTAAGAGGAAAAATTGAAAATCATAAGGAGTCAGAGAACAGGAAGATTTCAGCTATTGGTATGGAACATAAAGGACTTAAGAGTTTTGGTTTGCTTTAAAGAAAAAGAGGTGCTCTTAGAGCTTGTAAGGTAAAAAAAAAATAGTGAGTTTTATGTATCTCAGTTCAGAGGGGAAAGGAAAGAAAAAGGCAGAAAATATGACATATTTTTCAAAAGAAAATAAGGGCAATCATGAAGGTTTAGAAAGGAGCTGAGTTTCAGCCCTGCTATGTTCAAGAGGAGTTCAAGATGTAGAAAAAGAAAGAAGAGAAAAATTTTGTTGAACTGCAAGTAGGGCATGAGGGAAGAACATGAAGGAACAGTATGGCTTTGGTTCTTCACTTTAGAAGAGCTGCAAGAAGCACAGATGATGTAAAATACAAAGCAGAGAAGGTAGCAAGTGAAAAAACCAGTCCTAAGTTCCAAAGTAAAACTTGGTTATTCTGCGGGATATACAGCCCAGGCAGTAACTATGAAGTGACTGCTTTATGTCCTGATTGTCCACTTTCAGCTCCCAAAGAGTCTCCATTTCTATTTCCTTGCCACCGACTAGACTTACTGAGCAGAATCAGTGGGGACAGACATGCCTTCTCCAGGTAAGCACAGAGGACAGTGAAACCACACAGGTAGTTCAAATTTTGTTACGTATGTATGAGAAAACTTTGAATGCCATTGCAGCAAAAAGCCTAGGCTGTTTACTTTGTAGAGGTCTTCATGGCTTCATGACATTCTGTGCCTAAATACCAGGTGTCATTGTCTGTTAGTGCCTTATTACTAAAAATAAGAGTTTTAAATAAGTCGAAAGTGACAATGTAAGATTAGCATTGTAATAGAAAACAAAATAGAAAAGAGTAGGGACTAATGAATTCCACTCTTAAGTAGGAAATACAGCCTGTTAGTGTCTTCTTGTTATGCTTTTCTTCAAAAAGACAAGTTAGCAAAGAAACTTAGTGTTTGGGGTCAGCACCCACATAACATTTCATGTGATTCTTGAAGCCTTCAAACCTTCTTTTACTGTGCACTTGAAATTTCAACAGTCTCTAGGTAGCTACTGGTGCCTGCAGCCATAGTTAAGATGTATTTTCTTTCTTCAGAAATTTCTCTCTCTCTCAAACCGTTCTTGATCCCATGTTGGTCATATTTTCTCCTCAGCCTGTGTGATGGCACCAGGCTCTATAGGTCACGCTGACCATACCCAGTGCATGGAGTTGCCAAAGTCAGCTGCAGCTCCTGGCTGTGGGAGCTCATATATCCCTGTGGCAGAGGGGGATGACACACCAAGAGTATGGTGTATCATGATCCTTGGATGCTTCACATTGCTCAAATAGAGTAATTTCCTTTTGCCTCCTCTCTGGATACCATGGTATTAATATTTTAATTTAGTAGCATACAGAGCAGCTTGTGATAAAATCCGAGTTCAGAGAGGTCAATATACAGTTACCTTATGTGCTATATATGCTATACATATAGCACATACATACATCCATGTCCATGTGCATGTAGTTACTATAAAGTGTTATATAATATTATATTCATGAAATTTCATATTATTCTATACTGTTTGGAATCCTTTCTCTTTGTCTCCCAAGAATGCAAAGACTGAACAGCTTAAGAAGCACCTGGTCATTAATTACTACTTACCAATTTGCAGAAGTGCACTTCATTATATATATAGATATGCAAATAAAATTCCTAAATCCACCTTAGGGCAGTTAGTATATTCACCTAATTAGCTACATGTGTTAGTTTCTATGTTTCCATGGAAAAGAGCTTTAGATTAAAAGAATTTTATCTTCAGCTTCAGCTCCAATTTCTCTGACACTGCCCAAGTAACATTTTTCATACTGACCCAAATATCTGATCCATCTGCCTCTTTTCTAATATTTTTCCCACATCCGTGCAGTTCTTTTACAGAAAAGCTGACAAGAAATGGACAAAATGCACATGCAGCAATATTTCCACATCTTCCAATTAGAATTTTGGGAAAATTGTAGGCATTTATTATTTTAGAGAGATGTGAACTGTGTAACGAGCATGACTGTATATCAATTCTCTGAAGTATTCTCAATCATTGATGCTCAGCTACACGTTTCAACCTGGTCTGCCGATACTGCTGATCTCTAGAGATTATCCTTAGCTGTGTACTTCTACAAGAATACAGTATGTTCCTCTTTTGGCCATATCTCAACACTGAGTGGATCTCAAATACAACCTCTTGCAATTTTTCCAGCCATTTTGGATTAAGACTTCTGATTTGAGCAAGTTCAAATATTTGAAAACTTGAAAATCATAAGAGGTTGTATTTCAGATCTACTCAGTGTTAAGATATCTTTAGATTCAAGACTTCAGGCACTTTGTTAACTGAAATATTTAACATAATGTTTTAGCTATAAAATAAAATATTTAGGACTTGATCTTATCAATCTTAGTAAATTATCACTGGCAGCAATGAAATAGTGTTTATGCAAAGGCTCATTAAAAAGTGAAGAATTTTATCTAAAACTTTCCTCTCTTAAATTACTGAATATTAAATTTTGAACACGTATATTTCTTATTAAGTAAGAAACTATTTCTGCGCATTCCATTTATGAGTGGAAAAGGTACAGTGAGCCCTACAACTTGTTTGGTCAAAGTCAAATGGAACCCAAGCCTCATGAGAGTCCACAACTTTTTTACTTTTAATGCATTTTTGATGAGAAAAAACAGTTTTCTCCCATTTCCCTTCATATTTAGTTCTCATCTGTAGTTCCCTCACAGTCATTGCTACCACCAGTGATACAGAATAGAATTAACTCCAGGCACCTCAGAGTTAGACAAACCAACTTAACTAATCATCATAGGACATCTTTCCCTGAGTGGAAAGATACTCCCATCTCCAGAGGTCGGTTTCTCATCAACCTCTAATAAGTCTTTGAAGACAAAATGCCTGACTTTACTTGACTAGGTGATAAATTTGGATTAGCGACTTCATGTTAAGTGGCTTTGTATTTCTCATGCACTACCCTGAGTTACAACTAATAATCTTCAGGTGTATCTTATTTAGACTTGTTCAAACTGTGTAACATGGAATGTCTACTGAGAAATCCTGTTGTAGCAAGAACAATTGATAAGTTCAAATTGTCTGTTTTCAGAGTATGTACAGCAATGTTTCTACCCATCTGACAGGGGACTTGAGAAAAATCAGAATAAATTAATATTATTGTAAACATTTAATTTCTACTATTATCTGTTATTGCATAGTTAATGATGGATAAAACATTTTATCAATTAAGAGATTAGTATTTCTTGTATTAGTGAGATAACTCAGAAGGTAAGATATCCATTTTGGAAAGATGATAGTATAATCTCAGTCTGATGCTTATGGAAATGTATTCATCTGATATCTATTCAACTGGCAAACTGGTTTTTATGAGCTTCCTGGAAACAGAACAACAAACTGCTCAAGCCCATTACATCATCACAGCTAATAATAGTTTGCTGATCAGTTTGCTGATCCAGCTAGCCTAGAAGTATAGCTTTTACACTTTCAAAGTAATCACAGCTTGTTAGTAGCAATTGTCTCTATAAACACTTTCAAAATGAACTTATTGAACAGCATGAAAATAAAGGGGAGTTCTCTGCCTCATTTGCTTTTCTTTCCCTATAATTTATATAAGAAGTTTTTGCACTCCAGTCCTCTAACAGGACAAATAATTGAAAACATCATCCTTACATGGGAGCAATTTCTGCTGCTGGAAATGTTAACAAAAAAGGAAATTTTAAGAAGCCCAGATGCCATCAGAGTTTTGCAGTGTCTAGCAGACTTCTGGGAAATGTTGCCTGCACTCAGTTTAAATGAGGAAATATTTCAATTTTTGTGAAAAAAGACATGTGCATGGCAGCTTTTGGCAGGCAGCTGGGCTTTACAAATGACTCTCTTTAAAAAATAAAAAAAAACATCATAGATGTAGAGCACAATTTCCAATCCATCCTGATCACACAGAAACCACAGGTGTCAGTTCTCTCATGTACCAGCTCTGACTTAAATTCGCAGATTAACAAAACACCACAAAACAACAGGAGCATTTTCTTTAGCAGGGGAGCAGGTGATGTTTAAATATCCTTACCGGCGTTGCCTGTGGAGGAGTCAAACTGAACCTCAGGTGTTGAGTTTTCTGCAGGTGTAGAAGCTGCCGGTAGTCCCAGAATAAGCTGATCCATGTCGCTTCCCACTGGTTGCTGCTGATCAGAGCCGGCAGAGCTGAGGACCAGGAGACTTTTGCTCTGTTGCCCCACTCCCTCCTTGTGGAAGCTGTAATACTTTTGCTTCTCTTCTCCAAAGTGGGGACTAAAGGTCTCAAAAGGTCGGCCCTGCTTGTCAGCTGCTTTCTCCCGGGATTTAAAATTTTTCTGAGCAAAAGTGCCACCTGCCTTGCCGCAGAAATTGAGCCCATGAGAAGGCAGAGGACTTTCACTCAGAAGGTTTTTCAACTCTTGTAGACTTTGTTTAGAAATGCCAGGTGCCCCTGTGAAGGACTCAACACTGCTGTTCCCTTGTGTGGATACAGCACCGCCCAGGGAGCCCATCTTTGTCACATGAAGCTTTACAACTTTTTCTTCCATCCCACCCTGTTCTTCTACCTTATCCCCCACCAGCTTATTGCCCTTTTCCCTCTTCACTGCCTCTGTGCAGCCACCCTTCCCTGTGCTCCTCAAGGGCTGTATGCCCATGGGCTGCTTCATCTGAGCTGCTGTATCTATTTCCTCCTGCATTTTCCCCACTATTTTTTTCCTAGTGTCAATATTTTCCCGGGTTTCTTGTGTTTCTCCAGATGTGTCTTCTTTAACAGCACTGCCAGAATTGGAACTGTCATCACTTACTCTGTCCTTTTGTACTGGAGGACAGGTAGCAGGGTTTTGGAGAGACTGGTCTGCTGGTGGTTCTGAGCAACCAGTGGTTCCTTTAAGGGGACAAGGATATGGGATTTTTGAGGTGTGGGATAGCTCCATCTTCTCATTTTCTAAAGGAGGAACATACTTTGTAGGACCTTTGATTCCCTTTTTCTTTCTGAAACCACATATATTGTTGCCATCAACTTCATCACTGTCACTTTCAGATGTGTTCTGTAACCAGCAATAAAATATACAACCAAATAATATGCATGAATGAAACATGGCAATGGAGTACTACCACCAGCTGCATTAACCTTGTAGCACTTCCATTACTACTTGCTAGTGGAGGTCTCTGTGGGCATTTATTTTGATACTTAAAAGTTCTCACAGAATTTTTTTCTTACATTTTAGAAAAAAATCAGTGAAAATGCTTCCATAATATAGTTTTTAGGCAGATTTAGTAGATTATAATATAAGACATAGTACACTGCGTGACATCATTTGCCAAACATATGCCCTTCAAATGTGAAAAAAAGGTATTTAAGTAATTACATTCAAATATATTCCTGTTCATATTAAAAGTGTTTGTATTTATAGAAGAAATGTATTACCCTGAAACACAGAACAGTGACAATCTTTATAATTGTGAAGACTGAAACCTGAAAATAAATGGCATTTAAATTAATTTCAGGATCTAACTTGGACAAATAAATGAACTTGTAGAGCAGTGGCCAAAAAGCAAATCTCATATTTGGATCTATAAACAGGAAAGAACCTGAAGATGATATTTACCTTTATATATGACATAGATATGATTTGTATTGTAGTGGTGGGAACAGATTTTAAAATGAACATAAACATGTGGAAAAGGTGTAAAAAGGAGTTACAAAAATTAATGTGCTTGCATTATCCCAAAAAATATCAAGAAGTGTCTGGATCATCATCCCTCCTAAGTATCCTGATCCAACCGCAAGTGTAGTTAATTTGATGGTGACAGGGAAAGGGACAGAAAATCAAAACCAGTTCAAATTAAAAAAAACCCACGAATTTTAATATTGTGAGTGCCTAATTATTTCACACACTGTCAAAGTAGTGATTGAATTCTCCATCTTAAAAAAAGGCTCCCTAACAGAGTTTAACCGATATATAAATCACTCCATAGCCAATCACAAACTGTTATATTGCTTATGAATACCTACTCGAGTATGCATTTAAGATATATTAACAGTTCTTGGTTTGCTTGGATTGGGCTGGAATTAACACCTGTAAGGAAATCAAGGGATATCCTCTGAATGAGACCATTCTTTACCTTTTCCACAAAGGAATAATCTGTACTCTCTCCAATTTCTGAACTTCCAGAAGAAGGGATCTGCACAAAAGCAAAGTGAATGCCAGTCTGGGTAAGGCAAAAGAGATTCCTGTTGGCATACAAAAGCATGCAGAAGAAAAGGCAGCAGCAGCTAATGTGCATAAGGGAGGAAACAGTTACATGGCTGCCATTAAGGTCATTAACAATTCTCTCTCTCTACGTTATTCCTCCCTATTTTCACTATTTTCCCATTATGCTATTTTCCATCATTATCTATTCAAAAAGGCTTATGACTTCTCTCCTAACACAGAACTCACAGAAATATTTCCTTCCTCCCTCTCCTTGCTCCAATTTTCCATGACATGCTGTTATGTGCAGCTACTCTGGGAGCTTGCCAGGACATTGCTGTTAGCACGGAAGGCAGATGACCACCAGCTCTGTAGGGAAGATGAACCACTCTGTGCCTGTAACTCCCATGCACATACCTTGGTAGTGACATGCTCATGATGCCCACTTGCAGTCACAGTTGTTGACACATTCACAACAGAAATCCATGCTTACCCCAGTTTTAGCACTCAGTTTTTATGAACTCATTTCTTCATCCAAGAGCTTTGGTTTATTCCTATAATAAATGCCATGATAACCCATAAAATTATTCTGGGTGTTTGCTGATACCCCTACACATTCACTCATGAAGAATAGATCTAATTCCTACAGCTCTGCATCATTATGGAATAGAAATGTAACAAAAGAACTCTTCTGAACAGCAAACGGGACAAAACCTGATTATTATTCTGAATTATAATGAAGAATTTTAACACCTCTCTTAGTAATACAAGAAAGGGAATGAAGCTGGGGAAGAAAAAGTAGGAAAGGAGGATCAGTCTCTGCTAAATGAAACAGCACAAATAATCTTAAAATACTCATCATAATAAATTTCTAGATATATATAATGGTTTTTTTCTAGACAACTTAGATAAGAGTTCCAGCTATAAGAGCTATAGTCTCAAAAAGATTTAATTTTACAATTAATTCATGAAAAATATTTACTTAAATGTCTTTTGTGGCAGAGGCTGCCTTCACTAAAATATATTGATTTCCAACTTATGAAGTTTTCAGAATTCTTTTCCTTTCTTTGAATAGAATAACTTGAAACCAGCAAGATAACCGTAACATTATATGCATTTCTGCTTTATAATGTGTTTCTGCTCTCTGTCCTGATAACCACTGAAAATTTTAAAGTTAGATGAAGCTTTTGCCGGTTGTCCTTTTGGTATATCTCTGAAAAATATTCAGTAAAATGACTGAAAGAAAGTTAACCACCTGTGTACTGAAGTCAAATAAAAGATCATGTATCAAAAGCAAAATGTCAGAAAACTGCCTGTTCACATAATTAGCCATTCTAAATCGTGAACACAAGGTACCATCCCCACATTATAATTCTTACCAAAATTAATTCCTTCTGAATAGAGATGAGCAGGATAAGGATTGATCACTGGTAAGTTTGTTAATTCTTTTGAAACACTTCTCTAACAACTGATGTGTCTATAGTAGTTTGCAAAGAGTTTATTTTCCATGGAGAGAGAGACTACGCTATTTCATTTTGATTATAGACCCGAAGATACACTGTGTCCCTTGCTCTTAAACAAAAACAGTGATAATTTTTACCTTCAAATAAACAAAACTCTTACAATTATACAGAGAACAATGTACGCATTACTTTAGGTCCTCAGCACAAGACAGACTGTAACTTTGTGCAGGAAAATGACTCTGTTTTTAAATAAACTCAGATGTTTATAGACTTTCATTTAGAAATCATTCACAGTGTTTTCTGCAGTGAAATAAACAGGCCTGTGTTTGTTGCAAGGTACAAATACAGCATCTCTTCCTATTAAAAACAGTCATATGCATGAGCCTTACTTGTCTAGTAGTTTATGTGGTGTTGAACAGGCTTAGTGCCTGGGCACAGAGGGGAGACTACCCAGGACTTATGAATTATATGTTTAACTTTTTATTTCTTGATTTTTTTTTTTTTATACAGAAGACAGAGATGGTTAAGTAAAATAGCACCTTCAAAGAGATACAGCACAGAACTGGCTCAAATCACTACTTAATTTCATTGAATCCTGTGTCCTAGTATGCTGAAAGGAAAGCAAAACAGTCATGGCATTAATATGGCAAAAGTCCTGACTACTTTCAATTTCCTTCCTGAATGTTCCTACATTTTTGTTGCTCTTTGGAAACAGTGCCAGGAGATACTCAGGCTACTTGAAAGTTATTTTACCCAATGTTTGTTTCATTAGCATTCAATTTTTGTATGCTTATTTTCAAATATTTACTGGCACCTTAAGTGAGATGTCTTGATAGTTTTGCAATTTGCTTCTCTGTCTTAGCAAGTGAACTCTTGGGCGGTGACTCAAATATCCCTGCCAGAAGAATTAGGTCCAAAATATAGACAGTGTCGACCACATTATGCAACAAAACTGAGATTTAGATTTTTCTTTCTAAAGTTTTATCTGACATTATTTGCCATTGATAGGGTTTGTTACTCCCACAAGGTCTGATTTCAGTTAGGACTACTTGTCCCAGTGCCACTACTTATGCTGGTACATCAATCCCCTCTGCACTGGAGGTAGGATCTCAGGTAGAGGTGGACCAGCTCAAGTCATGCAAGAGGTAGAAGAGTAGGGCTGAATCAGGCCTCATTTCCTTTTAGGGATAATCTCAACTCACACAAATAGCAGCTTTGCTAGTCTTCACTGTGTACCTGATGTGTCACTTTGAATACACAAGATTCAAATATACATATCTGGGTATCTCTGACTATCAACAGAGCATAAAGGCTACACTTATACATTACAGCAACATATTAAGACACCATGTAGGTAGGAAGAAGAGAGAATAGAGGACAATAACAGCAAGCAAATATTTCTGCACTGTGCAGGTGGAATTCCTTGTTCTACTTAATTACATGCCAGTTCTGGCATGCTATCAGGATTCTACATTTGAGGGATATTTTATACCTTGTAGTAACAGGGAAAACAGAAATCTAAAGCAATTTTTCTTAATCAGTTTGTGTTCACTTTTAGGCTTTGTACAGCTCTCGAGTGGAATATTAACTATACCATGAAATACAGTACTGCCAAAAGCCAGTTCATCTGTAAACCTGCCAATCTACAAGCTGAGAGCATTGGAAATGTGAAGTGTTGCCTTTGGGAGGAGTAACAAATGCTGAGGTTTTTGGTGTGTGAAGTAGAGGTGAAAATCCAGTGCAATTCTTGAACTTTTGCCTTAAAAAGATTTTATAGGTGACTGAAAATGTATCTATGATGTTCTATGAGACAAATTCAGAGGCAGCAGATGAGACCGTCTATTTTTCTCCTATTTTTTGTTTGTGTTACGACTTCAGGCAACATTGCAAACACTGTTGTGGTTTATAAACCTCTCTCAAAAACATACTGACAAATAGAGACAGGGAAATGAGAAAAAGAAACTCACAGTACAGCTTTTGGAAGTGGAAAAAAAGAGAGAAAGGGAGTTAGTTTAAAAGATGCTCTGAGTAACTGTAGACAAATAGCTGCAGGAGGATTTCTATCAGAGGAAAAGGTGAGAGAAAAGGTGCAACTCTCTCAGGAGCTTTAGTATATCTAATCAACAAGATAACCCAATGTTCCTACTACTGGCTACCCAAAAAAGTGAAGCAAGCATTCAATAAAATGCACTGGGTTCTCAGTCACATTTTTGTTTTTTGTTTCAAATCATTAACTGATTTTAGCCATTATTTTAACTGACAAATAGGTGGTCAAATTGTGATGATCTTCCTGAGTTGCTGTTATAGATTTTTCAAGAACAAAAGATTAATTTTGAAAAGAACATCAAAATGTCAAAATTTGGTATAACTAAGAGGTAAAAAAGCATCGGAAATTAAAAAAAAAAAAACAACCAACCAACCAACCAACAAACAAACAAACAAAACCCAGTTGAAATATATAAGGTTTTGTGGCTGAATTTTTGTTTATGAAAAGTTAACTGTTTCACTTAGGTTTGATTATTTTTTTCTAGCACATAAAACACTGTTGAAAAACTGAAAATTAAATGTTTCCTAAAAAAATCTAAAAAAATCTAGTCTAAAAAAAATCTAAAAATATTGTTTGAGTAAAGCTGACTTGTGACATTAATAGCATTGTACTTTTTTCCAGTTCTAAGTCAAAGGTCACAGTTTTCCAAAGTATTTCAAATGCTGTGAAACTCTAAATGTTGAAAAACTTTTTCTGTCCCACTCTGGCTGTTACCAGGTTACACTTTACAGCTCCCCAAGCTTGGTACATCAAGTTTATTTAAACATTATGTGTAGTAATTAATTTCAAAAACTTGAAGCCAAGTCAGCGGGAGATGCTGCTTTAGACCTCACACAACAGCACCCATAAAGCAAGTAGCCCTGTGTCCAAGTGTTTTCCCTGCCCCTTCCCCTGGTGTGTGGAAAGCATCTCCCAGCTGCTTCCCCAGCAACCAGACAGCAAAGGAGCAGAGGATGCAGAAACAAATTATGTACTTGTGAGAATTAATGCAGCTCCGCTGCAGTCACCAGAGCCACAAAGATTTAAGCCAGGAGAGAATCTGGCCATGGAGTTGTACCAAGGATAACACAGATATTTATACAAGGAGTATCTCCAGACACAGAGAGGGATTTTGGCTCTTGGGCACAATGCTAAAAGAATGCATGTGATGATAAACAGACACTGGTGGCTTCTAAGCTAGAAACAGGAGGATCACAGCACATTGTCAAGATATTGCTGTGACTAATTTCTCCCTCAGTGACCTTGTTTGAAGGGCTCTTTGAGAGTGATTTACTGCTGCAAAAACCTCCTAGTGAAGGAGCTGAAAGTGGCATAAATATTAGATACATCTGATTATTTTGCAGTTGGAGAAGCTGAAGCACAAATTTGCCATAGGTCAAGGGAGATATGTGGCAAGGTGAGGAGGAGAAGAAAAGTCTCCTTCCTTCTTTAAAACTTTTAAATATAGTCAAGAGTATTAACATTGTCCATGTGAAAATGGATGGAGTGAGGTTAGTTCAAAATATTGTGCTACTTATTTGCAAATCCAACATTTGCTTTATCTGCTACACCCATTCAAAGCCTTCACATTACATATACCATTTTCAGATGAGCTTCTCAAGGTCATTGATTGTCTTGCTGCCTCAAAGCAGCAGAGTTGTCCCTGTGACAAGATTATTTGCAATTACTTTACCTTGGACTATGCCACCTGCACTGTGTTTAAAAAAAAAATCCCTCAAGTAAGGTAGAGCCTCAAAATGCATAAGCTGATCCTGCCTTCACAGTGATTTGGGACCACAGAAGTACAAATTCAGGACTAGAATCTGTTTTAAAATAAACTCATAGAAACTGAGCAGCTCCACTTAGCTCAGTAACCTAACTCAGGAGCGTCACTTTCTAATCCATGTCAGATCCTGGTCCACAAACTGTAGTGCTTTCACGTAAGTAATAAAGCCAAAGCCAATCTGTTTTCCCAGTAATATTCATAGATCGGATTTTAGACATCTATTTCTGTTATTCTTGATAAAGTTATAAATTAAATCAATAGGAACTCAGAATGTGTTAGAGTTGCTTCCTAAGGCAAATGGGATTTTTTCAGCTTAAACAAGAAGCCTTTCTTTGACCTGCATTTCCTTCAAAATTAAACTATGCTCGACATACATGCATGAAGATCCTTGCACATAATTCACAATTAAGTATGCCCTCATTTGGAATCTTGAGGTGCATGGAAGAAGTATTTTATATCAGTATATCTGTTTGCAAATCATTCGTGATCGGTCTCTTACCTGCTGAGTAAGGTCTTCCTTTTTGTTCATGTCCACTTCATTCTAGTTCAGGTCACCATTAGAAATGGCCTAGTAAAAATCTAGTAGAAAGACATCCCATATTTATAGGCACAGATACAACAAAGGTGAGTTCAAACAGAATTGCTGTAAAGTTCTTTTCCCAGAAGGCCATGCAGCTAATGAGTATGAAGAGCAACCACAACGTGTCGTGACCAAGAGCACTGCTTTCTGGAACAGAGTTAAAGTAGTACACTGACAAACACACATTATTAGCTGCCTGCCTGCCTGGAAACAAAGACAACTGAGTATAAAACTGTTTTGCTCAACTTTTCTCCTCACAAAAGGCTTTTGTCCTGTAACAAGCTGTTTCTGTTCTGGAATAGAAGCTATTGTTAGGCTCCTTAGAGGTAAAACCTATACTGGGCATTATAACAGCAGTATGTTTTTGAGGCACATGAACAGAGATTTGAAAGGCCCAGCACACTGCAAGAACAGCATGTAGCACCAGCCTGTTATTCTAGATACTTGTATACTGTTAATTAATATTGGTGCATCTGGTTGTATTATAACTGGGGAGGGATCTTTTTCGCATTAGATCTCTAAAAATATGTCAAAGATTAGATAGTGAAGCTTGTCTTTCTTAATTTATTTTTTAATATATAAATGAGGTTTAATACAAGTTCAAAGGACTGTGTCTAACTGTCATTTCGTTCATTCAAATTCCTTTAGCTGACATAACATTACAGGATGGCCATACCGTGTGTCCCTACAACAACCCTTCCTGACAACCCATCACTCAATAAATTCAAGTAAATATGAAATTCAGGCTGGCTTTTATCTATGTGAAAACGTGGGTTTGGCATTTTTTAATAATTTCAAAACAATAAAATTTTTAAAAAATTAAAAGTTTGTTAAAATATCAAAGTAAAAATAATTATTATGCATTAGGAGCTATAATTCACAAAAATCTTAGGCATCGACAGTCAAATGCATAAATATAAGTACTCAAACCCCAAACTGTGATTCTGAAGTCCTTTCCTTTTCTTGAAGATACTGAAAGGCCAGAGATCCTACATTTGTGATTCCATCTGTGCGATTTCTGTAACTACCCCATTCTAAACTGCCCCACTTGTCACAGAGAAGAGCAGGCAACAACTGAAAGTTTCTTAGCATTCAAGAAACAAGCTTACTCATAAGACTTGACATTTTGTCAACCAGCCATTAAAAAAATCAACAACCAACACTCAATAAGGCCAGGCTCCTGCAAGACAGGTGGGACAGGAGTCAGCATTTTGCTTTCAGAATAATTTCCCAAAAATATTGGCCTCGGACTGTCGTCATACAACTGTAAGCACAATTGCACAGTTCCTTTCTATCTTAACATTAGCAAAAATCTGCTAAAAATGTGGTTTTTTCCAGCTTACGCAGGCTAAAAAGCTGTATTTAACATCACTATTGGTAAACACAGTTCTTCAAGCATGTATCATGTAGACTAATATTTTCAAAACAATACATTCTTTTCGGCATCACAGGAAAGGGAGCCTCAGAAGAACAGCCCAAAAGGGTGTTTTCTAGAGAAGAAACAGAGATTTACACAAAATGCTCCCCTTATTTTAGAGTGTAGAACTAATACCATGAGTTTGCATAATTATTTAATTTAAATATGCTGGGCTTCAACCGCAATTTATCAAATAGTGCTCTAAAAATCTAGACACTTCAAAAATATCACAGAGAAAAAACATCACAAAAGCAGTTACTTAATACTTAAACTGCAGATCCTTTGTATGGACTATGATGAATAAGTGGTAATGAGAAAATGTAAACTGCTCATTATCCCATCAAGTGGCTCTTCATCAGCTAGAAAAGAGACAGCTTTTGATGACAGCTACTGTGGCAAACAACCGCCAGCTCAGGGAAGCGCTTGGCTGGTGAGCTGAGGGCAACCTTCAGGCACACAACTTCACCATCATCACAGATTAGAACTACTTCTGATTCCAGCTACTGATGTTAGGGTGGGTTTTTTCACTGCCTGTACTCTCCTCCTGTTCAATTTGGTTTTTCAAAGGGGGAAATTTCTGTGTCCTCTGAATTAACATCATTTTAAGCAAGAAAGAATCAGGCTTTGGGGTACGCGCCAGGAATTTTTTTCGTAACTAGTTACCTTTATCTGTTTCCTCCAGCTTCAGAAACCTTCAAAATTAGAGGCTTTTTAAAGTCTTATGGTATTCTTATAATGCTGAGATTTCCAAACTTCTGTCAGCTGGCTGGTGACAACTAACATCCACACTGCACAGTACCGTATGGATATACAAAATGGGTTTTGCCCAGATCTATCTCAGGAGCTTTTGAGAACAAAGACTTTTAAGCTCCCTAGTTCCAAGGTTGGCAATTATATGGCCAACAAAAGGAGATATTCACTAAATCTCTCCCACACCACCATAAACCTATAAAATTCTGTACTAACACTTAAAGATATCTTTCTCGGGTAACATCTGGAATCCTAAAACAAGTCTGGAGGATATTATCTTTTGGAACAATTTTCAGATTCTTCAGCTGAAGAGGAATTAAAACTTTAGTTCTTCTGAGGATTAAAATTTGGCCCAAACTTTATTAGCCTAATTACTAGATCTTTTGATGTATTTGCGCTACTGCGCCATAACTCCAGTATTATTTATTTTTATGTCTTCAGTAAATCTGTCCACTCTGAAAGTAAATTCTTCTTTATGTTGTCTGCAGGCAGAGAACACTTTGTTTTACTTGTATTCATATGTGTTTATTCCTTTTCCTTTAGCAGATTATTTGTGTTGTTCTTTTATTGTTCTTTCATTCAAAAAAGTATGCGTATCTAGGGAACAGTAGATGTATGGTTTAATACCTACTTGTGCCTGAATGGATTTAAATATATAATTCTGCTCCCTATACTGACTCTCTTAATGATTCAAAGCTGCATTAGGAGAGGTTCAAACTCAAAAGTAGAAAAGGTTTCTTTACAGAGAGGGGATCAAACACTGAACAGGCTTCCTAGAGAGGTGGCTGATGCCACAAGCCTGAAAGTGTTTGAGAGGCCTGTGGGCAATGCCTTTAACAATATGGTTTAACTCTTAGTCAGTCCTGAAGGGGTCAGGCGGTTGGACTAGTTGGATCGTACATCCCTTCCAGCTAGAACTATCCTATCCTATCCTATCCTATCCTATCCTATCCTATCCTATCCTATCCTATCCTATCCTATCCTATCCTACCCTATCCTATCCTATCCTATCCTAAAACATTCTATTCTAAATCTAACATTTAGCTGTTGCTATATGAATAGGTGTCAAAACTGCTGAATCTTCCTTGTTAAAATTGTTCTGCTTGATGTAAACTGACTAAAAAATCATTGGGTCAGATAAAGAGAAGAAATAAGAGCTTAGATCTATATCAGTAGTGAGAGATTCTCTTAGATGGAGCAACAGGTTTAATCTCTGCCTTGGTAAAAATCATATATTTTATGTAGAGCTTTTTTTCTATCTAGTTTTTCTGCCAGTCGGGTTTTGAATTCTATTAGCATAGAATAGATGTGGTGGGGTTCCTTCCCATTGGATAATATTCTTTCAGTATAAGGGGTTTACATCATGATCTCATTCACACCACGGAGAATCCAACAATAGCTACAGGATTTCACCAAAATTATTGGGATGTCATTAATAACTATATCCCAAACCCAGCATTTCACTATCTTAAATGCTTGTGTGAAAGAGGTACATCAAGAGCCTTTATCTTCTAGTCCCCATAAGCTCTGGCTTGTGAGAAATAAAGGAAAAGCAAAAAAGTCACTCTATGTTTAGTTGTACTTCGATTGAAATTGTCTTCAAATGCTTTCTTAATTACAAGCAAGAAATGTAAACCAGTCATAAGAACACAGGGACAAACTGATCACAGCTGTAAAAATGTAAGCCTAATTGTATGAGTTTAACCAAAATTAACCTCAAAAATCCATTTGTTTTTCCTAGGGATCACTGGAATCAGAATACAGTTCTGATTAAATTATAAAAATCAAAAGTATGAAGAAATCATCATGTTTTCCTGAATTCCCATAGGGAACAGCATAGAGACATAGTATGAACAAAACTTAAGAATATTATGACAACTGTCACAAAAACTTTTGCATTTTCTTGGGTCCCTATTGTGCCTGGAAAAGACAATTTAAGAATCTCTGCTTTCATTTAAAATATATATTTCTACCATATTTTCAAGGAAAGGTTGAAAGCTAGCCATTGACAGAGGAAACAGAAGGGATAACAGAGTACTAAATTCCTAACCTTTCAATCCCAGCTGATAATTTAGCATCAAACAGAAAATAGTTGCCATCTTCTCTAGTTACTTTAGGTGGCACCATCCTCACAGATTTATTATTTATGTATGAAAGCTACAAAAATTCACTCTGAGATCGAGTATGAAATACCTTGATAAAACTAAGTGTTTGATTCGTAACTAATGGGAATATCTTACATTATTTAGACAAGAGAGCGTACTCAGTTTCAGTGTAAAAGATATCTTCATTGCTGAAGAAAGGCTGCAAGGAATAGTCAGCAGGAAAGTAGAAATGCCAAAGGGTTTACCAGTAAACCTTGCTCTGTAATAGGCTTATTATGAAACCTGCAATGCACTCTCCATCTTTAAACAAGTTCTGTTCTCAGAAAAATAATAACTAAAACCCACTTACAATTCAACTTATTTAGCTGAGTTATGACGGGTTGCCAGGACCCTTTCATTCTTCTCTTATTAATGGAGGAATTTCTAAAAAAAAACTGACTGAGGTTGCCAATTCCATTTTGCAGTATTTATCACTATTTCACAGTGGGGTTCTCCATGTGTTAAAATGAAGTTAGAACTTTTTTAACACTTTTAGAAATGGAATGAAGCGGGGGGGGTGGGGGGGTGGGGGTGAGTGGTGACAGCAACCAACATCAAATTCAATTCAGATCAACCTCTTCTCAAATAATCTACATGTCAAGTGAGGTATGGACTTAGACATGGATATTCAGTGTCTCTAGGTGGTGCCCAAAAACCAGTGGAAATATGTAAGAAGATTCCCTGTCTCTGAAGGGGGAAAAAAACCTTCATATATCTTAAGCACATTTCTGCTAAATGTTTTCACTCTGATGTACTTCAGTCCTTTGTAATAGTGTTCCAGCTGGCTGTAGTCCTGTTTCCACACAGTTAATTTGCCATCACAGTTGAAAATCTCATTAGAAAGACATTCTTACAAGACTCATGACACTAGTGCTCCTGGTCTTGGGGACAACTCTTGGAAGAGCTTAACTTGAAAGCTCAGTGTTTAGTTTTATCAAATTTGGAAAATTAGATACAGTCAAATTTTCATCCATATGTCTTACAGCTCTTATTACTGATGATCCCCCAAGATTAAATTTCACCTCATTGTGAACTCATGCTCTTTACCAGTGCTCACAGAACAGAGACCCAAACAGCCTGTGACTTAAACGGGAGTTAGATAAAAAAGTTGAGGTTTTTTTTAACCTTCTGTGAACCAAACATGCAATTTCAGATACCAGGTAAAAACAGCCTCTGAATCCTATTACAGCTGGTTCTAGTTGCCAATGGAGAACTTTCCATAAACTCCTAAGATTTGACCCAGTAATGATAAATATCCTTCTACTCTGTTTATGTGAACATAAAAAAAGTTATGACAATTCAAAGTTATGACTCAGGGTAGGTGGTTTATGTAAAAAGTATGTTAAAGTATGGAAGGCCCTAAATACCTGGCCCTAGTTGTGTCTTTGGATGATATTATGCAATAGCCACACATGTAGTATTAAAATGCAGCATAGTATTTCAGTACCAAGCGAGACTGGACTGATTACAGGACATGCCCACTCTGTTTTCTTGCTCATATTGCTGCTTCAGAGCTGAATTAAGGATGATTGATCTAGTTACTAGGAAAAAACAACAACAAAAAAAAAAACACCAAACCAAAACTTTGTATCAAATAACAGTAATAAAAGTTAAAAAACATTGCAAAGGAACTGAGGATGCTTTTTCTATTGCTCTCAAGGAAATTACATTGGTTAAAGTATTTTCAAAGATGTGCAGAAAAATCTTGCTGAAAATACTATTCGACAGCAAGGGTTGTCAAGTCACTCTTAAACTGCCTTTCTGAGTTCCTTCCTACTGTTTGTAAGATCTTCACAGAGAAGATATATTGAGATTTTCAGTCAATTGGAGAATGGAAACACGTAGAGGTCTAATACATTACGTTTATAAAAGTTACAAGTAGTCTGAATATGTTTTCAATAGAGCAAACTACAGAAGTCCTGGAAAACAGATTTACTCCTACACATCTGTGTATATCTTAAGTACTTACTGAGGTAATAGCACTGTCCATACCTAGAAGGCAAAGGAAAGAATCAGAGGCTTGTTCTGTAGTGTATGTTACTGGGACTGTATCTGCAACTGTGAAAAAGAGGCTTGGCTTTAAAAAGACAGTCACATATTAAAAGTAGTTAATATGAACAGCAGAACACACTGCAGTACAGAATATAATGAATGTTTCTTCTTGCTGTAATTTTGCACATTTACTTGACCCAGGTAATAACAGTGGATTTCACAAATGTCATTTATCATTTGTCACAGTGCTTCAAGCAAACATCCTTGAGGTTGAGCACTGAATTAAATACTCATTATCTATAGGAGAAAAGGAACTGGACAAAGTGAAGGTAAGTCTGCTGCCTCTGATGCCTTCTGAAATACATAATTAGTGTTTCTACCCTAACCACTGAAAGACCACTGGGTCAAGGCTATATAGATAGATTTATATACTGTCATTACTATTGCTTTAATCCATGGGGACAATTTAAACCACAACAGATGTCCAGACAATGGTATGGAAACTTCCATGTGCACAACAGATCAATGGATTGAAGTCATATCACAGAATTGGTCAGGGAGTCTCTCTAATAGTGCACTTGTAGCCCATTTCCCTTCCTTACCCACAGTGGACTGCATTTTCTACATGCTCACATGCCAGGTGGCATTCCACTGTGCAATGCCTGGGCACAGGGCTCAGCACAGGCCCAGAACCATTTCTAATAAATGGTTTATATATACCAGACCCATTTTGGAAGGCACAAACTATTAGACATAAAAGCATGAGTCAAACAGTTCCAGTCAGCCTCAGGATCCAAGAGCCATTCTTGACCATATTTATGTATTGATTTACATTTAGTCTGACAGTCCAATGTGGGAAAAAGAAGTAGAGATGGTATAGCACATAGGAGGCTATCAAATGTGTGTCTCCTATGATCTCTGCCATGACCCTTTGGAAGAATTCTGTTGCCAGATCATTTTCTGCAACTCTGATAAGACCAGTGGGGGACTCATTGCTCTGTGTCATAGTCCAGAGGTCATCAGTTAGCACACTTTCAATCCTGCAAGTTTTTTTTAATAGGTTGAACAACATTGACTTAGACTGGTAAATAGAGGCATTGTGTAGATTTAATTTCTGTCTGGTCTTCCTCACTGCCTTATCAGGCCAGTTCACACCTAACATGCTTCTCCCTTCTCCAAACTAATTAGTTATAGTGTCATAGGCAAGCTCTTCTTTCCCATATGCAGTCCAGAGGTTCAAACTTCCGCTCACAAATTACTCCCTCTACCCTGTAGCTATTTTTAATGATGAAAGAATACTTTTTGTAGACACATCTTCAACAAGTACCTGACCACCCTTCCAAATATATTCCAGAAAGGGTATGAGGAAAGACTCCCTATCCACTTAGATGAAGAGGTGCCAAATCCCTACTTCTTTGCTACTGATTCAGTGTAATTTAGAAGACAAGATTTTTTTCCAGTGATCTATATAGCACATTGATCTAGTCAAGAATAAGAACTCTAGAGGTAGGAGCCTGAGGCAAAAGTCATTACAAAAAGAGCAAAGAGGAACCTGACCCACATTTCAGCAAAGACTCTAAGGTGAATGGCACGAACAGAAATGTTCTGCAATTCTTTCTTTTATCAGCCAAGCACTATTCTATGTTGCTTCCCTTCCTAGGCAGAGAAAGCCAATACAGGGTTAGAAGTGTTCCAGGACATGGAAAAATTTTCTGAGTTCCTCCAAAGTCAGTGACAGAAGCGTATTTACTGTGAGAAAAGTACATATAACATACCTGACCGGCTAAGAGTAAAGCAACAGCTTAAAGTAAAAATGAAGTTTGCAATGATCTGTAGTTTCTGTAGAAGATATCTGTAAAGTCTAAAGCTGCAGCTTTCTCACAACTGTTCTGAACCTGTATGAATTGCAATTGGCATAATTATTAAAAATTGTGACATGAAGGCATGAAGGAAGCCTTATTTTTTACATGAGAGCTACTCCTTTGCCAAACTTAAAACACCTGCAGGGTTGTGCTGGGGAATTTTACAGAATAGACCTCAAAGTATTAACATGAGCAAAGTAGCACTTTGTTCCTAGGTTCATTTACTGAAGGAGCTGAAATATTAGGCTGAAATATTATGGAATTCAGCCAGGAGCACGGGAAAGATATGAAACAGTTTGGCTTAAACTTGGTGCTTTAAAAAGGTTTAAACAATTAAAATCAGTATTGTAGAATTGAAATGGAGGCTGTTTTCCCTGGTGTCTTCAGTGGCGTGTAATAAATGGTGCTGCTTGCACCATATGTAACAGACACACAGAGTTCTTACCCTACAACTTCTCATTCAATTATTGCAGAAGGGAAAATGATCTTTTAATAGAAATACCAAAACAGTTTAAAAGGTTGTTAATGACCCATTCGATACAATATTCGTTTATTCTCCAGCTACCATTCCATTTTAATTAGGAGCTCAAGAAGCAACCAAGAAATAAACATCATCTGAGGGTATTCCTATCATTATTCTCTAGACATCTAGGACATCTCCAGAGTAGAACACAGGCCTCCCAACCCTGGAGAGACAAGAAAAGATTTGAGGAGTGAGAGATGCATATCATTCCTTCCTGTGTGTCAGCTCAAGCTAACAAGATGTACATGCCACTATAATTCAGCAACAACAAACCTGCAATTTCCTGCAGGCTTCCGGCATTTGACATTAGAATGACTCATTGTCCATATGGAGAGCTGAGGAGTCATTTGCACAACTGCACCAGAGCATCTTTACAAGAATTTAGGAGAAATAACTGTGGTTTCCAAGGTGTCCTTTTTCTTACAACTTTTTTAGTTATTGCAGTAACCTCTCTGTGACTGTTTCAACAATGAGATACAGCTGCAGTTATGACTCCACAACTCTTACAAAACAGCATTTCATCTCATCTTAGAAGTTCTTATGGCACTGTTTTTCCCCTAAATCTTTGATATATGGCAACATTAAACCTTCTAATACACAAATATTTTAATGCAGGGGTCATCACTGAATTGTGGCGAAAGGAAGTTGAGACATATCCTACAGGCCTGGCCATTTTACATGCCTGCAGATCAAGAAGGAGATCACACTTCACCCAGTGAACAGCCTACCTTCAGCACTTGAGCAACCCCACACTTCCTTCTACAAGCACACAGTGGGCTCGAGGACCTCCTTGCTCTGAGTGAGGAGTTGAAATTAAAAACACGTGCTAAAATGCACAAGATCTCTTCACCTCTGCTTTGAAAGGAGGCCACAACTATTGATCCTCAGCCAGGAAGTCCCACACAGAGCACAAATTCCTTCCATAGAGGAATCACTGTTGGTTACTCTTTCTCCTTCATAAGGGCATCTAAGCACTAGCACATGAGCTAATATTGCCACAAAGAATAACAGACCCTTATTGTCTGATGGTCATTTACATTAAGCTCTGACATCAGTGACATGAAAAACAAATGCAGATTCAAATCTGATGATGGAGGTTCCTAAGCTGTTACATAACAAAAGCTTTCAGTCACCTTTTTAAATCAATAGATAAGGAACTAACGTCAAAACTAATATTTGAAAATAATATTACTTAAGTGTCTAGTTCTTTTGCTGTCATTTACTATTTCGGCCATACAGCTATGGGACTGTGGCTGGTATGTGACCACCTACAGGGAAACGCAGGATGAAGAACTGAGGTCTGACACTGGAAGTTAGGAAATATCAGATAAATTATTTCCTGGTGACGTTTACTCTGTTCCTTGCACAACTGCGTTTCAGTACAGTCTTTAGTTATGTAATCGTAACATATTCTTCCTTTTTTTCCCCTCTACCATTTATGTAGAAAATTAATTCCCATAGCAGTTAAATTAAGGTCTGAGGCAACTATTGTTTGTGGTGATCCCCAGCTTCTGTGTGGCTTGATCTTTCATTGTAAACTATATTTTCTGCATAGATTTTTTTTAATATGTGATTTTATATAAACAGATAACATCAAAGTTATCTGGTTTTGAGCCTCTGTTTTGAGTGTCTATTTTGAGTGTCTTTTACCACAGATTTACAGGTGGCTGGCAGAGGCACTCTGCTTTTTGTGCATCACAGACTTGAACAATATGCAATGTCATGTGAAAAGTTTCAGTGCTTGATTGATTTGTTTCCAGAAGAAATCTTTTTCTACTAAACACTAACATGATAATTTTTCATATGGGATGTTGCATTTTCACTGAAAATCATGAAAAAAAAATGAGATATGAGCAGCTGAGCTACAGTTCCCACAAGGCATGAGAGTAGCATTCCACAGTTTTAAAAGTTTGAGGTTGAAAATTGATGAGGTCAACGCCACACCTGCAGCATTCAGTTTTTCACTGAAAAGCCAATACTTTCTTCAAGGGAAGGAAATCAATCCTCCTACTAATTCTACTTCCAAGGAGTAGCCTGCTTTATTTGAAAATGTTACTAGGCAGTGGCAGAACAGCAGAGAACAAATTAAACAAAAATCTCTTTTCAGTATACTTTAACTTGCATATGAATTCTAAGAGAAGAAGCTGCTTCTAGTTTTGCTTACTTATCATGTATCACCTCCTTTCTTTATAGTTATAATGAACTTTCAGAGGTGGACTGACCTCACTGAAGAACACTGTGTTTCTGTCCCTGCCAATCAATGGCTCCAACTGTTGAAAATACACCTTCCTTTTTTTTCTCTTGGCAATTCAAGAAACTTTGATATTTGCTGTTCATGTTTAATGCCTATTTAAAAGCATATTTTCCAGCATGTCACTGATCACATCTGAAAGCTTTTTTACATTGGCCTGAGGAAGTTCATTCATTCTGGTTTAATCTATGGATAACTAATACAAGCCAGATCTCAGGTTTGCACTTTACTGGACCATGTGATTCAGCTGTCATGGCTACTTCTATTCTGGTCTGTCCATACCTTCAGCCTGTGTTTCTGGATTTGTCTACAGTGTGTGTGTGGCTGCATTCAGGAGGATGTTCTTAATTTTGGCTTCTCTTTTCAGTCTAGAGATATAACTAAGCCTAAAAAGAGAACATAAAAGAAACAAAATACTCAAGGACTGTGATGAAAAACAAAGCTTTCTTAGAGGTCATTAACCTGTGAACCTCTTTAATCAGCCAAGAAGATTCGATGCTACCATGGAACATGGGAAATACTTGAGACTTATAAAGTTTTATTATGATATAAACTTTTGGCTGATGGGTTTTTTTATGAAATTCTTTTATGAATATTTAGGAGAACAGATTTTTCACTCTACAGCTCTGAGACTTTGTTATGGTTTCCACCAGACATCCTGTGCCTGGAGCTAACAAACAGCTGCAAAAGCAAAATTTAAAAAACAATACTGTAGATTCCTATGGGAGTCTTCCTTTCCAAAACCCCTTCATGCTACTGAAATGCCTTTTGTTCCTGTAAAATCAGAAGTTTTGTCAGAAGTGGCTTGTTATAGATTGTCTATACTATCTCAGTGCTGTATTAGTTTATGGGATGGGGAACCCACAGCACACAAGAGGTACCTCTAACTAATCTGTTCAAGAAATGACAATTAATAGTTGTTTTGCTCATCTGGATCAAATCCACTACTGTGCACTGAAATGACTTTTTCAGACAATCTCTGTTGCTTTGTGAAAAAATTTCTTGAGAAAAATATTCTTTTTTATGGTATATTTACAGGATTATTTTGTTTTTATTATGGATTTTCATTTTTATTTTTATGAAAATAAATATATACATGAAAACAAGATTTTTATTCTTTGAGAATTATTCATAACATCACAAGGGTTTTGCATTAATTTAACAATTTTTATATTTGAAGGGCAATAAAATATCTGTTATTTGCTACTAACTAGTTACTATCTACCATGATACTACAGAAAAAATGAATTTTTTCTACATGAAGATCATAAAGATATATGGGACACTGCAGTAGACTGTCATGAAAAATACTATTGTCACACACATGTTTATGATAATTTTAAATGGGAAATAAATGAGTGTGAGCAGTTGAACTTTACACAACTGTTTCTAATAAAAATGAGAAAAAACAGCACATCACAAAAACTTACTGACCTTTTCTGCTTTTATACTACTGTTGTTTCCTGCAGTCCTGCTTTGCAGTTTTAATGTCATGTGTAAGTGAATCTAGGGTGCAGAAATATGGACACTGCTTGTAGAAAAAAACAAAAGGAAAAAAAATATTTTACTAACTTACTTGTTTTCATTTTGTTGCACAAGTCGGTGCAGCCATTGCAAAATTGACATAAAGAAATATTTTTAGAAATTAATTTTCTATGAGAATAAATCCTATTGTTAGTTTTTAATGAGCAAAATAACACAATAAAAATGCCTCCATCTTTGGTATTTTTGTGCCTAATGAAGCTTCAGATACTTAACATTAATTTACAGAGGCATAATACCGTAATCAAAGCTACTACCCGTTTAATTTTCACTTTCTTATAATCAAGGTCTTGAACCCAGTATTTAATTTTCAAGTACAGTCTTTTATTTTTATGAATACAGACTAACTGCATTAAGGATGTAAGAAGAAGTAGGACCATATCATATGTCCTCAGTATGATGTTTCCTATCTCTCAGTACAGATATAACTTAATCACCTTTAAAAAAAAACCCCAGTTATAGATGCTTGAAATTCACAGGAAAAATTGATCATATGTTACAAAATAATGTTTTCTTTACATTTATCAGTACATCCCCTTACATATAAAGTAAACAATTCTTTATTCATGGTCTTTCCTTTTTCTTTATTAAGTCAAGATTTCCATTTGAAGAATTTCCACGATTTAAAATATCTTTCAGACTTTTCAAACAATTCCTCAAAAGCTTACCAAACTCCACATCCACAAGTCTAGTTTCAGAGGTATCAAAAGGATCTTCCAGTTAGTTCTTACTTCCCCAAAATCCTTCTGTGTGCTTGAAAAACTAAAATCCTTTTTGTAAAAATCTCCAGCTTCTTTTTGTACTGGCCCTCTGAAATTCATCTGCCTAAGAATTCTACCTGTCAGTTTTGAAGACAGAGGATAAAATTATTGCAGAAAAACAGTTCTTTTTCATAGGGGAAAAAACCAAAAACAAACCAAAAAGACCCCAATGTTGCCTAAAAGGCTGCAGAGGAAAAAAGACTCCGGGCCAATTTAGTATAGCAGGTAAGGTAAAGAGATTTGGTCCTTTAATGAGTCCTTGGGCCTAGAAGAATACAAACCACGTGCACCCCCCAGACAAAAACCAAAAAAAAAACCAAAACCAAACCCATATTTAGTCCTATGGGAAGGTAAAAATTTTGGAGCACTGAAGTGTCTGCTTTTGAATGTTTTTTATTATTATGTAAATTGAATCTTCTTGGCTTATCTCTGATCAATGTACCTTCTCTAGAAAGTCTTCTGCTTCTGGTGTTTTGCAAATGTAATTTGCCTACCAAGTTTGAAGGTCACAGCCAAATACCAAATTGTGCTTTCCGGATGTTTAAGATGTGGGACAGTTTCCAGTGAGCAGGTCTGAAAGCACCCTATCTAAACCTTTATCCAGTAGAAGCCTGGGAATACCTCAGCTCCTGCCAGCCTCCACCTGAAGGCAACCTGGGCACCTGGTCCAGAACATGGTCCCTCTGGATAACTGCAGCACTCCAATCTCTGCTCTGGGTCCTCCCAGGGAGTGCTTCTCCCCCCTCGATCAGACAAAGCTGAATACTCTGCATACATATGAAGAAGGAATTTTGTTAAAACAGCTTTTCATGGCAAACACGATTTCTGCAAAATCTGCATGTTCCATAAAAAAATTATCTTTTAATGAAAACCACTTAAACATAATAATTCCCTTTACAGTGAACATAAAGTTTTTCTTTGCTACGTAATGAACCCTAACAATGTCTTCAGCAGCCTTGTGATCTAGAAGCTGTTATTCCCCCTTGTCTCCTATGAAGCTTTCTGGATAGACTCCATTTCCCATGATTACTGGAAGCATCCTTTACTAGAACAATGAATGGCAGTTCTTTATCAGAACATCGATTTTATTCAAGGAGTTTTTAATTCTGTTCATCTTTCCCCCCCTTATTAGACCATATTTCTGACGTGGAGATATCCAGGGCTGAAATTCATTCAGACTTTGCAAAGCCTTCAGGTGTTGTTGGGACTTTGAGAGCCATGAGTTGCAGATCCATGTACCTTTCCTACAGTAAATTCACAGCATCAATTGAGCTCCCTGTCAGTTTTAAAGACTCAAGTGCTGCCTTAACCCTAAAACCTGGATATAAAGTAGAAAGCATACAACACATTTTCTGTGCCTTGAGGTTTCAGCACACCACCCATTAGGAAGTCCTGGATCCACTTACAGATGTGGTGGTCGGATGCTGTCTGGGGCACAGTGACCATGAAATAATAGTTTTCAATACTCAGGGATGCAAAGACGGCCATCAATAAAACTTCTACCTTGGACTTCCGCAGGCAGATTTCTGCCTGTGGCATTGGACTCACCCTA
>VYXB01010687.1:0-32726 GCA_013397135.1 Pachyramphus minor
CCCTTTGTCTATGTCATTAATGATTTAATAAATAATTCATTATTAATAAATAATTAAATAACACTGGTCCCTTGAGGGACACCACTTGTCATTTATGTCCATTGGAACACTGAGACATTGACCACCACCCTGTGGATGCATCTGTCAAACCAGTTTCATATCCATGTAACAGTTCACNTTCACTCATTGAATCCATCTCTCTCTAATTTAGAGAGAAGGATGTTGTGTGGGATGGTGTCAAAGGCTTTACAGAAGTCAAGAAGAATGGCATCTGCTGAGCCTCTGATGTAGTCACTCGACCATAGAAGGCCACTAGTTTTGTCAGGTAGGACTTGCCCTTGGTGAAGCTGTGTTGGCTGTCTTGGATCACTTCCTTGTCCCATGTGCCTCAGCATTACTTCTTGGACGATCTGTTCCATGATCTTCTCAGGCACAGAGGTAAGGCTGGCAGATTGGTAGTTCCTGGGGTCCTCCTTTCTACCCTTCTTAAAGATGGGTACAATGTTTCCCTTTTTCCAGTCACCTGGGACTTCACCTGACTGCCAGGACTTTTCAAATGTCATGGAGCGTGGCTTGGCAACTCTATCAGCTGTTTCTTTCAGGACTCTGGGATGCATCTCATGGGTTCCTATAGACTTAGGTTTGCTGAGGTTCTTTAGATGGTAATTAACCTGATCTTTACAGTGTGGGGAACTTTGCTCCCTGGGTCCCTATCCTGCTGTCCATCCACTTGAGAGATGCAGGAAGAGTTGCCACTGAAAACTAAGGCAAAACAGTTGTTGAGTACCTCAGCCTTCTCCTCACTTGTTACCAGTTCACCAGTGCTGTTTGTCAGAGGGGGCACACCTTCTTTGACCTTCCTTTTCTGGTTAACATACCTGTAGATGCTCTTCTTGTTATTCTTTGCATCCCTTGCCAGGTTTAGTTCCAGCTTTGCCTTGGCCTTTCTCATCACATCCCTATACAACCAAACTTCATCTCTGTACTCTTCCCAGGTCACCTGTCCTAGCTTTAACTACCTTTTTGAAAGTAATTGCATTTCCTTCTTTCCCTTTAGTTTGACCAGCAGGTCCCTACTCAGCCATGCTGGTCTCTGTATTTCCTTGCCCAATTTCTTGCTCCTGGGGATTGCTGGCTCTTGCGCTCTATGGAAGACTTCCTTAAAAATCGGCCAGCTCTGTTCTGATCCCTTCTGTCTGGGGGAGGTCTCCCAGGGAATCCTATTGACAATCTCCTTGAAGAGCTGAAAGACTGCTTTCCTAAAGTTCAGAGCTCTAACTTTACTCCTTACCTGGCCCATATCCCTCAGGACTGCAAACTCCATCAGTGCATGATCTTTAGAAGTCCACTAGAAGCTGCACTCCAGGAGAATTCTTGAGTCTGCACAGAGAAAACTATCCACAAACGTAGCTTAAAGAACATTTACGTGCACTGCTAAATAACTGTGAAATTAAACACCTACTAAAGATAAACATGGGCCTACAGCGTTTTCTTAACTATATCCTGAGTATGGTTAATTGCATATATTTGCTCATACAAACCTTTTTAATGAGAAGTATTTTCATTCTTCTAGCATCTGCAGGTTTGAAAGGTTGATTATATTACAAATTACCATGTTCACTACCATTTTTTTTCCTTTTGATACCTCACAAATAGTGTATGCCTCTGTAGGAAAATTTAATCTTAAACTCTTAGAATTTCTGTCTATAACAGGAGCAAATGGTGTTTTACAGTACCTTATTAATAATCAAGGCAATGTATTCTAAGACGATCTGTGGTTTAAGGTCATTCTTCCTTGAATAGATATATTTAAGTCAGTGAAGAAAAAGTTTATTTAGCAATAATGTTCATTTAATGAGGTCTGCCTCAAAATCTTTTAATCATTAGTGTGCATGATAGTTTGGGCCATTTAGTAATTTCCTGTGTACTACAGCTGGATGGTTGTTGAATCACTGCACTAAAATACCTAAGATTTTACACCAAAAGCTCATATATTAGACAAATCCTGCCTAGAAACAAACATGTTATTGCTATCTTTTAAAAGAGCATTTCTATTCATGGTTTCACTTTAAAATGTAAACATTTATGGCCCCACAGGGGACCTCCTATCCACTCAAGTCATATAAGAAATCCCATTGTAAACTGGCATGATACTTGCTTTTTGCTGTGGCTGGTTGACTTCATCTGTCACTAATTTGATCAACAATTTCTTAACCTCTAAAAAGAGTATTCCATTATTGTTTCAAGCAGATCCTAGGCCACGAGAACCATAATATGAATTGAAGTACTCTACTGTTTAAGTCTTCTGTTGCAAAAGGACCTACATGTGCTCAGAATTTCAAGGCACAATAAAAAGCCAAGTTATCAACAGATATTGTTGATAAAACCCCAGAGTTATCTGAAAGCAATATGCAATATATTCAGCTTAAGCAATACTGTACTATGGCTGAATAGCAAAAGACCTAGAAAAAAGTTTTTATATTGAGGGTTTTTTTCCATATCTCTTCTCTACTTGCATAGGCAATTAGAAAGGAAAGGATTTTAATAACACAAATTAGCATAATGTTTAAATATTTTTAGTTTTTCATGGATAAATAATTGAAAATATATTACTTAAATATATTCCATATTACCTGCTGTTGAAGACAATACTCAGGAATCAATAACACCAATTCCTTGACAGTATAAGTTCTAATAAAAAATAGCTCATTACAATGAAGGCAATGAATCTACATGGTATTCATTTTCATTCCAGGAAAATGCAAATAGATTTTAAAATAAAAACTAATTTGATTCTTTCTCCTGGGTATTTTCTATACTAATGAGTCATACTAGAGCATACCAAGTGCTGTAGAGTGTTTTGTTGCTGTATACACAGTTCAATCCCACAGTCAGAAAATGCCTAAAGATAGATATAGTTTCATTTCTGTTCTGATGAATGGAAGTATTACAATAACAATCATTTTGTGACCACTTGCTTTATCTGTTTGTAATGTTGTCCCTCAATATTATTTTTAATGTAAATAGTTTTTTGAGACATAAGACATCATAGCTTTTAGGCTGCTCTAGACAGTTAAGTGCCTTCAGAGCCTTCAGAGCTGGGCAGTGTGAATTCCCTCACATGGGGTTATAAGACAAGGTTCTGTGAGACATCTTGTGAAAGGACAGAAAAGCATTCCCCTTTCTGAGTGGAATCTGGACAAGTCTATGGCCATATAGGAACAAGCCAGCCCAGTAAAGCGCTTACTCCAGCCATGTGTGGCACAAGGTTTATTTAAAAACGATGCCTGGAAAGCACAAGGCCTGCAGCATCCCTTTAAGTATCCACCATCCTCATTCAGGATTCCCCCACCTTACATGCCCTTCTCTTTTTTGCTGATGCAAACATTTGTGAAGCTGTGATGTGATCAAGAAGTGAATCTTACATGAACTAGACCTGGCGAGGAAAAAAAGCTAGTTTTAACTTGAATCAACTCGCTGATCCTTTTGACAGAAGCCTATAATCTTCACAAAGATGGACACGTGATCTGGAGGAAGGACAGGGCAGGTAGATTCTCCTGATCACTATTTCCAGGCTACAGTGCTCTGATAAGATCCCATAACTACTTAATTATAGTGCAGTCATAAAAGATTCACCAGTATTACACTAATCTAGTAACTTCTCTGCATAAAGGTCTACGGTCTACTTATTAGAAAGAAAAAGGTAATCTTGAAATTACACCTCCATTCAAAACACACTAGGACTCTGTAAGTAGTCAGTGGAAGTTGTTAGCAATTAAATCAGATAACAAGCTCCCTAGCTATTTAGGGTAATTTTTAAGATGTTGAATTTTTCTATTAAAAAAATCTCTCACAGTAGGACTCAAAAACTTCATATTGCCACCCAAGCTAAAATTTAACAGGAGTTTGGGCATTTAAAGAAACTTTGTAATTTAACATGTTTCATATACATATATTCCCTATACCTGGAAATATTCAAGGCCAGGTTGGATGGGGCCTTAAGCAAACTCATCTAGTAGGTGGTATCATGGCCAATGGTGGCAGGGGGAACTAGATGGTCTCTATGTTCCCTTCCAACCCAAACCATTCTTTAATTCTATGTACATTTGGCAGATCATTATTCATCACTGTGGGACCATCAGCATTACTCCCCACTCCTTCATTCGAAGTCAGTGCTCTGCTCTACAGAATGATTTTCCTCTAAATGGGTTGAAGTCCTATAGTAAGCCTATACTCTTGATATTTGACTTTTGCTAGGCAAAGTACTGCTGAAGTTCAAAGGAATCCTCTAAATGAACTGTCTTCGATATCCATGACTGTAGGTGCTAGGTAGGGAACTTGGCTTTTATCTCTCCTCTGCCTGCTTCAAATGGCTCTTTTCTCCAGCTGCATTCAGTTTCTTTGCAAACCCAGTTCTCTAAGCTTCCAACCATGAAATCTAGACACAGATTTGAGTAGATACTAGTTTTTTTAACTTGCTTATCCATTTATTTGTTGCATAGATATTCTGGATACTTATTCAAAGCACTCTCCTGTCTTCCTGATTTGCAAGCCAAATATGAAAATTCTTTTCCCCCTTCTGGTTCCATACTTGACAGTCTACTCATACCTTTAAAGTCACGTAAGGCTGAGCATGCTTTTTAAAAGGCTACAGTGGTTGTTTTCAATTAGTGGAAAGAAATTAAAAAAAAAATTAGTCAAAGTGTCAGAATATCTTATTAAATCCTCTGCCCTGTTGACATAAAATGACCATTACTGCAAGAGTTTATCTTAAAAATCTAGCAAGAGTTGTATGATTTCTAGAATACCAATGTAACACATGCAGTTTGAAAGCATTAAACATGACAGAGACCATACAAAAAGAGTGGAGATTGAATTACAATCGAGTTATAAAGGAATGAATGGAAGGTCAAATGCTGTTCTCTAAGTCTACACCAGCACTTTTCAGTGCAGTGGCATTGCCGAAGAGTGGGCTAAAACAGAATGGTTTAAAATGTGTCTAAAAGAAAGTTTTTACATTTCTATAGGACTAAAGGTTAATCCCTTCTTTCATTTTATATGCAGAAGGCGTTCTTAGATAATCTAGAGTGACATTCTGATTTATAAGGGCCACTGAATGATCCTGTGGCTGCTGTCTTCCGTACTATAAGTCAGAGAGTCCTGACTTAAAAGCATTTCTAAGTATACCCCAGGGACAGAATCTAAAATTATTTCAATCATCCACCCAATAGGACATTCCCACCCTGACTCAGAGTGATAAATTTCAGTCTTTGCAAAACTATATGGACTCAAAAAAACAGTTAAAGAATTATATAAAGAAAGTATGACCAAAAGCTACATATCCTCATGACAGCTGGCATGCTGGCTGTCAGGGTTGCTGGAGACCATCAGGTTAACCACCATCTTTGGTAACTGTTTTTTGCTGTTTTCCCCAAATGTACAAGATGGAGCTGAATCTCCCCACAGACACACACAGAGCTGAGAGCGATTCAAATGCAAGTAAAGTGTTCTGTGGCTCAGCCCAGCATCAACAATGTAAACTAAACTGAACAGTCAGTCTGTTATTTCTTCTGAATGCTGCAGGTGAACAATGGCAACCAAAACGAATTGGATTACACTTTGAAGCTTGTTTTAAAGGCAACCCAATATAGGGTAGATTTCAGTCTCTCCCATGACAATAAACACAGAACTGGAATGCATATTAATATTACTGATGATACTATCTACTGTAAATCATAAAATCCACAAGTAGGTAGGACACTTGACAGCTGCTGATGAAATTATCCACCATTACCAACTAAATAGTAAGTGGAGCCTGGAAAAGAGGCAGGCAACCTCTTTAAGTTGTCAAAACAACTTTCTGTGTTTAGTCAGATTAAAAATACAAGGAACCAAATAATAAAAACTATGCATTTAATGAATATATTAAAAAGCAATATAAAATTATTTATTACTATGAGAGCAGCAGAATCGAAAAGAGGGCATAGTTCTGATAGTTCCAAAAAATTCCAGTACACCGTCAGACACCTAGACATAAACTCAGGTAAGGGGACAAGTAACTCAAGTCAGGTAAAAGTCATTCAGTTTGTCAGAATACTTTTGGGAAAAGAGTCTTGACTTATTGTTAAGTAAAATAACAGTAGATTTTAAACTTTAGCGTCTGACAGTGAAGCCTTTTATGATTTCAAATAACAATAGGATTAAAAAAAAAGGGAGAGAAATACAAATAAAAGGAAAAAAAAAAATGAAAGTAGAAAAATAAATCTCAGGAAAACCCAAAAAATTGCAGGTGTCACCATCTGTCCATCCCAGCTGAGAGGGGAATTGCTGGGGATCTTGCAGATCTCAATTTGAGATTCAATGAATCCACCCGACTTTCCACATTCTCTCTGAAGAATTCAACAAACAGCCCAAAACAGGTATCTGAAGGCACAAATGCAGGTAAGAAAAAAGCAACTAGGGTCATGGACAAACTAAGTGGCAAGAAAGCTCCATGTTTTGTGACAACAAAAAAAATGTATCTTTATTGGCCTCTGCCAATATGTGGCAAGAAGCAGAGCTCCCTGTTGCAGGAAATGTAGTTTATAATTCAACTATCAATGATAACAAATAGAAAAACAAGGTAATGGTAGAGTTTAGAGTGTGAATTATTGGTTTCTATGCTGAAATACTTGGCCTGGCTGAATTCCCCATGTCAACAACATAAGAGTTTAAAGCATGACTAAAGTGATCATCAATCTAGTTTCAACAAAATTATAATTATAGAAAACTCCCTTACCTTTGGAGAAAATTCAAAATTGCTATTTTCCTTATAGACTTCCAAAACTACATCATATCTCCAGCAATGAGAATGTAATGTAATCCTTTATGGCTGAACAAAAGGCATTTCTTGGAATACAGCTGTGAGTTGTCTCCAGATAACCTGAGGATCTCTATGTCTTTCAAACCATAAATCCCAGTATTTTCTTAATGGGACAGGATAGTTAAGCCCACTTATTTCCAAAGCTGACCATTAAGATGAAACATGTCTCTTCTAGACATACATTAATAAGATACAGTCAGAAATATCAAAGCTAGTGTCAGTATATCAGATAAATTTAGAATGCAGAGTGCAAATAAGGTAGGCAAAGCTGTCACATGTCACCATGTGTGCACCTTTAGGAACAGGAAGAAATCTACTCCATCCTTGAACTTGTATGAGGCCCAAACTGAGCAATATTCCACAGGCACATCTTAAAGCAGGGAACATCTTGAAGAACAGATCACTACAAAGAAAATAACATAAAATACTAAAAGATCTATTTGCATTCCTGAAATTTCTAACAATAAAGCAAAGCCAGCCACACAAGATGGTGCAGAAGGATCACCAACAATCCAGATTACATCCACAAAATTTCAATATTGTCAAAGTATCACAGTGTTTCCACTTGCTCATATTTACTCAAACTAACTCTAAGAACCTAGAAACGCCATCCTTTTGTCTAGCCTGTACTTCATCATCTTGTCTATGAGGATGATAAAAGTCTAACTGAAGCCCAGAAAAACAGCATCCACTACTTTCCCTCATTCACCAAACCAATCACCTCATCATAGAAGGCTATCAGGTTGGTTAAGCACGATTTGCCCTTCATAAATCCATGCTCACTGCTCCAAATCACTTTCCCATCTTTCATATATTTGGAAATGGTTTCCAGGATTATTTGCTCCCTCAGCTTCTCAGAGGTCAAGTGAGGCTGATTGTCTTGTAGGTCCCAAATCTTTTCGGTTGTCTGTCTTGAATGAGTGACAGTTCCATTCTTTGAGCCTCCAGAAGCTTCCCTCAATCACCATAACCTAGGATTATCAGTCCTGTCTCTCCCTANCCAGGATTATTTGCTCCTCAGAGGTCAAGCTTCTCAGAGGTCAAGCGAGGTCAGCTTCTCAGAGGTCAAGGTCTTGTAGGTCCCAAATCCTTTCGGTTGTCTGTCTTGAATGAGTGACAGTTCTTTGAGTCTCCAGAAGCTTCCCTCAATCACCATAACCTAGGATTATCAGTCCTGTCTCTCCCTAGCAGACCTTGATCCTCAAAGATGATCCCATGGTCATACGCCCCACATATCTGTTGTCAACAGTGGTTGCGCAGCCAGTTGTCAGATTTCAAGATCTCCTGAAGCCTTTGCCCCTCAGCAACATGATCAAGGAGAGACCACCTGTACCTTCCTGCCCTTGAAAATCACCCCAAAGCCATGTAGTCATGCTTTATACACTTGAGATCTCTTCTGGCAGGAAGTGGTGCCACAGTCCTAAGATCAGAAAAGCCTCTTTGTACTCCACATCCTGGATCTGATTTCCAATCAAGCAGCAAACTTTCTAGACAGGAGATTTTGTCAGCCAACATGGGCCTCCATCCTGCACAGCAGGGAATCACTCACAGCTATTTCTTGCGACTTTCTCCTGACGCCATACAACTCCCAGTCGCTCATCTGCAACCAGGGCACTGAATCTGCTCTGTAGACACAGATCCATGGGCAGCCAGGAAATGCCCTCCATTGTCAGAAGTCACAAGCTCCCTCCTGTACACACTGCTGCCTCCTTCAGCTGGGTGCTGGGAGCTGTGGTCAAGTCATGGCTCTTCCACCAGCCACTCCCCAGTAGCAGCTGCAGTACCACCCTCCCTATTCAGAAGGCAGCTGAAGCAAGCGCCCCAAACCCACTCTAGTGAGGGACAGCTGGCAGAGCTCCTTAGAGCTCACAGAGCTTTTGCTAGAAGTCAAAGCCTCCTGTAGGTACATTTTGATGAAGGAGTCGCCCTTTTTCTTGGCCACAGACTTAATTTCCTTTAAAATTTCCTCCAGGAAAATAAATGTTCAGTGACAATAAAGAAACTTGCAACAAAGAGTAAATACAATGTGTGTAACTTTGTACTGGAGGTGCAAAATTTAATTCCAGTATCTTCTTTCTCTTCTTTGTATTTTGCAGTCTTTGGACTCACTGAAACATTAACCAAAGGCAAACAAAAACGCACAAATATTTAGAAGCAGATTATTTTCAAAAGATCACTTAGTCACAAAAGCACAAACAATTAAGTTCATGCACATAGGTGTTCTCAAAGGCATGGGCCTAATGAAATATGGGCCAAGAGTTTGTGGTGTTGGGAATCCAGTCTAATGCTCTACCAAAATAAAATCATTTTCAATGTAACTTACAATTTTACCGTGAAACAGAAAAATCCATTCTGCAGCTAACAGGTTAATTTTTAGCTAAAGTCTTTCCTAGAACTGTTATAAATGCAATTATTATTTTTTATACCATATGTAAAAGACAGAAGGCTGTAACTAATAAATAGCATTTTTCATTCTATTCTCCAAGCCTCCCAGGGGAAGACTTTGGCCTCTTCAATGGAAGTGAAATTCATTCCAAGACAAAAAGTAAAAAGAAAGCAGTATTTTTCATTTTAAGCTTCCCCATTTTTGCTTAAGATTTAGCAAAAATAGAACAATCTATTGAATACAGGCAACTAAATACATAATCTCTGACTATGCAGTTGCTGTTTTGGACTTTGCTAAAATGCACATAGAAATTCTCCACCAAATAATAAAATAAATTGTCACAAACACATCTGTTGTTTAATATATGTATTTTCTCTTTCCAAAATATGGGAATTTTATTAAAATATTGATATTATAGGGACAATAATTGCAGAAAAATATAATCATATTTCAGAATCTTTCTACACATTTGAGAATTTTAGTTATGGAAAAGTATCAACAGGAATGATATACCCCTCTATTTTAAAAAAGGCTTTTCTTATAAAATATTATCCCTTTGAAAGACTCACTTTTGGTGAGGCATCTACTTTTCCTCATCATATTATTACATTAAGGTCAGATTTAAATGACTGAAGAAAAAATCCAGCTCTTTCTGTAGATTCTCCAACAACTTTAGTACCACTGTGTCCTTCCTCTGAGTGCCTCTTTTTATAGTCTGAATGAATTTTCAGCATAGATTTCTAATTTGGCTTCCTACAGGAAGCAAACTTACACAGTCATATATAATATCACTTTTTGTCTGTTAGCAACAAATTTGAACTCAAGTTCAACAAAAATTGACAACATGATAAAGCTGCCAAAACTTCCTAAAAGTGCCATGAAAAAAAGACATGGAGGTAGAAAAGAGCGAAAGAGTTTTTTTGAATTGAAATACACACAATTAAAACCAGCATATACCAGCAAAATCCTAAGGTAACAACGCAGTTATAAGTGTACATTTGTATTAACTGAAATCTTAGAGACTGTATACGATGAAATGAGACCACAAGTAAATGAAGCTATTAAAAATGACCGTATCAAGACCAGAAACACTACAGCAGTTTGAGTCAGATAATTTAAGGAGAGCCACATAGCATCAAAGACAACCTCATTTGTGCTTCTTCCACAGAGAGGTTGTTCCATCCACTTTCTCCACGGCAGTTTGTCAACAATTTGAAGAAGGTTTGTGCTGTGCTGCAAGGGTCCAAAGGTACCAGGAGCAGGGCTCTGCATGGCACTGTTCCCCAGGATGCTGCCTGGTTGGCACAGCCACACATCACAGAGTGCAGAAACAGCCCTTAGGGGACTGAGGTGCCCGGACTTAGGGATTGTGTTTCTTCCATCAGCTCACTTTTGACAAAGTGATGATGCTCAGAGACAGTAACACAACTGTAAATTAAAAAAAGGTAGTCACCATCTGGTGTTATTTTGTGGTCTTCTGGTGGGGCAAAGTATATCCTAACACACTGCAACAGGCTGTCACAGTGTAGTGCTTTCCCTTGCTGAGGTGCAGATGGACCTCAAAATTAACATTTCATAAAACTCTCACATCTCCAAATCATTACAAGCATCATGTATCATTTTGCTTGCAGATTTAACATATTATTATATATGTAAGGCAAACATTCCTAATTCCATGTTAATACAGTTTTTTGTCAGGAAATTTTCTGCCCTTCAAGGGTGGCAGTAGTTCAATCAAATTATCTCAGGTTCAGGTATTTTATACTCAGGAAAATCTAGTATTGAAATGAGAAAAAAAATAGTACAGATACCCAAACAGTCATAATTCAATCTAGCCTTGATGTTACAAGTAGAAAGTATATGGAAAACCTGTCTTTACCAGCTTGCTTAACAAATTCTGGAATTAAAATATCTTAATTGAAACTATGTGATGAAGAGCATAATTTTTCAATATTAACAGTGATTTTTCTGGGACTTGTTAAGGCTGACTCTCATATAAATCTTAAATGCTAAAATTCAAACTTCTGAAACAGCTTCTTATCTTGAGGGCTCAGGTGAACTGATCATCCCTTGAATGGGATGTCTTTTTAAGAACAAGGAACAGACTGGCTTACTTTGGAGGCACTGACATTTTGAGCTAGTTTGATTTGGAGAAGGGAAACACAAGGTGAAAGTGTTTTTCTGTCCCTTTATAGCTGGCTTTCAGACCCAAGGACCGAGAACATAATTTTTTCACATGGAAGTAAAACTTGAAAGCAAAGAGGGTGGACTGAGCCCTGACAGTTGATAGCTTTTCGTTTTCATTCACAATGAAGAAAGAGCACCTAGCATTTCACAGCTTATGAACTGATAAATCCTTTTCCTTCACTCTGAAAGGATAATTCTCCAATATTTGTACTATTATCCCACAAAGAAAAAACAGTTCTTTCATATGTTCTACAATAATAAGAAATTTTAACAGATTTTTAATTATAATATCATAATATTAGTTCTTCTTTCATGGACTTGTTCAGAATGGTTTAATTTTTGACTACTGCTTTTTACATTTCCTTTCAATTAACTGAAAGACTTGACAGATAACTTATGGACTGGAAAAATATTACGTACATTCAGTGGTCTGAAAATAGAGAGAAAATTTACTTGAATATTTATGTTTGCAAACAGTTCAACTACTGAGTACCAAACAGGTGAGAAACATAGCGCAAAAGATACAGAAATAGTAATGAAGAATGGGTAACTATTTATTTATTATTATACACAATAAGTAAACAAGGATTGGATGAATGAGTAGCAGGAGGAAATATGCCTTAGAGATAAAGAAGCTCATAAAAACTGATTTGAAAAAAAGGATCAAGGTGCAGAGGGTGGACGATGTTAAAAGCTTTGAAAGCTAACAAAACAGAAGCACATCTGAAGAGAAAGCAAACAACAAATTAAAGAGGAAGATGTATCCTGGGAAACCACATCTAGATTAGAGTATGCAATTACAGGATTTGCAGCTTGATAAAGCAATTGATTATAGCAGTGGATTTTAATCCATTAATTTTAAGTCATGGGTGAACCCCAAGATTTGAAAAGAGCCAGCTAATTTCTCTGGCAAACTTCTACTCAGATGTTGTAAGTTACAGTTTCGCCCACTCGATGGTTAGTGCAAAACTAGAAAAGCTCTTGATATAAGCGTTTAGTTATTTTCAATGGATACCATTCCTAAATACATCAAACAATGTAGACAATATTTATTATTGCATTAATTGCAATAAATAAACCCAATTAATAAATAAATAATAGAAATAAAGGAATTACAGACACAATAAACAAACTATTATAATACCTTACATTTAAAATTTGAAACATAACTTTAACAGCCAAATGGCTAATATCATTTTTGGAAAGAACACTGAAAATATGAAAATAGCACAATACAAAGGCTAAGAAGGTCTGAAGAAAAAAAAACTGAAGTTCTAGATCAATTTTATTCATGGTATCTAATTATATATAAAATATACTCCATGAATCATGTTCAGCATATAAGCTCAATCATCAATGCATCCAAATACTCATTTCTCCATCACGTGTTTCATTTAACACAACTGTGTTCTGTCCATTTCTGCAATGATAACACATAAAGAATGGCATCTGGACTGATCACACAGTACTTCCTGAAGATCCAGTTTTCCCTCAAGAGGACCATCTATGAAGTCCAGACCAGTAGGATTTACTGTTCAGAGTGGACCAAGACAGGTGCACACAAAATTACTTTTATTATAGAAGAACAATCATAATCCTATTGATCAAAGCTGCAAATACAGACAGCTCAGAAGAACTTGACTTAAATCATACAAACTTCATCATTTGTTATAGAAATCTGAGAACTTCACCTGCTTGTTCAGGTTAAACTCTTAAGCATACTTCACAAGTTTAAGACACTAGATTGTTTTCAGATGTTTATTATTTCTTCACTTCACATGGCAAGACTCTGTGCTGCATGTGATCTGGTCAGCCTCCCCAGTGCCACTCAGCGTATGTTTCTGTCTCTCAGTTTTTCAAAGCAGCTTCAATTGCTCATAGTTCCACAAACTAAAATCATGAAAATTAGGAGGAAGGGAAATTGCCACATTATATCAAACTAAGCAAATTTTTTTATTAGTTTGTTGAGAATCAGGTGAAACCTCCCTCACACAGGTGATAAATGAGCCTACCTGGAGCAGTGCCCTGCTAGACCTGCTGTTTACAAACAGGTCGTGGGAGACGCGGTGGTCGGAAACTGTCTTGGGCATAATGACCACACTTGATGCAGTAAGGACGGGGGTCATCAAAAGCTCTGCCTTGAACTTCTGGAGGGTTGACTTCAGGACACTAATTCTGTTCAGGACACTAATTCAGAGGGTCTCCTGGGAAACAGCTCGTAAGCAAAGGAAGGCTGGACATACTTTCAGAAGGAAACCTTAAAAACACAGGAGCAGGCCATCCCTATGTGCCAAAAGAAGAACTGGCAATGAAGAAGATTGGCCTGGCTGCATAGGGAGCTTTTGCTGGAACTCAGGGTAAAAAGCCTTCCCTTGGAAGAAGGGACAGAAAACCCAGGAAGAGTACAAGGATGCTGTTAGGTCGATTAGAGAGAAAGTTAAGAGAGGTAAAAGTTCAGCTAGAACTCAATCTGTCTACTGCTGTGAAATAAAATGTGTTTTTATAAATACATTAACAAAAAAAAAGAGGGCCCAGGAAAATCTCCATCCTTTCTTGGATGTTGGGGGGGAACATTGTAACCAAGGATGAGGAAAAGGAGTAGGTACTTAATGCCTTCTTTGCCTCAACCTTTAAAAGAAAGACTGGTAGTCATCAGGGCAACCAGCCCGCTGAGCTGATAGACAGGGACAGGGAGCAGAATAGATGCTTGGCAATCCAGGAGGAAGTAGTGACCTGCTATGCCACTTGGACATACACAAATCCATGGGGTAGGATGAGATCTACCCAAGGGTACTGAGGGAGCTGGCGGAAGACCTCGCCAAGCTACTTTCCATCATTTATTGTCAATCCTGGTTGTCTGGGGAGGGCCAGAGGAATGGAGGTTGGCCAGTGTGACACCCATCTGCAAGAAGGGTCAGAAGGATGATTCAGGGAACTACAGGCTTGTCAGCCTGACTTCAATGCCAGGAAGGTTATGGAAGAGATCATCCCAAGTGATATAACATAGCATGTACAGGACAACCAGGGGATCAGGCCCAGCAAGCATGGGCTTAGGAAAGGCAAGTTCTGCTTTACCAATCTGATCTCCTCCTATGACCAGGTGACCCTTCTAGTGGATGAAGGAAAGGCTGAGGATGTGTGTACTTGGAATTCAGTAAAGCCTTTGATACTGCTTCCCACAGCATTTTCCTGGGGAAGCCAGCAGCCCATGGCTTGGACAGGTGCACTCTTTGCTGGGTTAAAAACTGTCTGGATGTCTGGGCCCAGAGAGTGGTGATGAATGGAGTTACATCTGGTTGGCAGCCAGTCACTAGTGGGGTTTCCCAAGGCTCATTATTGTGACCAGTCCTGTTTAATATCTTCATCTATAATTTGGATGAGGGAATCGAGTGCACCCTGACAGATGTGAGTTCACAGATGACACCAAGATGGGTGGGAGAGTTATCTCCTGGAGGGTAGGAAGGCTGGATCGGTGGGCTGAGCCCAACAATATGAGGTTCAACAAGGCGAAGTGCCAAGTCCTGCCCTTGGATCACAACAACCCAATGCAGCACTACAGGCTTTGGGAAGAGCTGCTGGAGAGTTGCCCGTCAAAAAAGGATCTGGGTGTGCTGGTCAACAGCCAGATGAACATGAACAAGCAGTGTGCCCAGGTGGCCAAAAAGGCCAATGGCATCCTGGTCTGTATGAAAAATAGTGTGGCCAGCTGGACTAGGGCAGTGATTATCTCCCTGTACTCGGCATTGGTGAGGCTACACATTGAGTACTAGATTCACTTTTGGACCTCTGACTTCAAGAAAGACATTTGTAATGCTGTGGACCATTGCTGTTTTTCATACATTTGACTCTTACATTTTTATTGACTCAAATTAGATCTGATCACTTTTGCTATGTAAAAATTAAAAAAGCTAGTAAGAGTGCATTCAAACATGCAGAGGGACACATCCTGGCAAGGCAAAAAAGTGAAAAAATAGACTCCTGACTAAGAAACTCGGTTATGCAATTTATGAGGGTTTTCTAGTCTGTTTTATCTGCAACAACCAGAAGAGGAGCAGATTTTTCTTGTGAAAAAAATTAGGCAAAAATGTAGTTTGTGTTTAATCAAAACATATATCTCTCAAGCTTTTTAACTAAAATACTCTGCACCCTGCAAAAATTATTTAGAAGTAAACCTGTAAGATTTCACTTGACATGGATAAAATGTCTTGCTTCATGTTTAGACCAATCTAGGTAATTGTGTAATTTTTGCTTGTTTAAATTTCTTCATCAGTGAAAAAACCTCTTCAGTTTTAATCAGACTTTTTTTAAAAAATTAAGACTTCGGAAAAGAAAATTGAGGACTTTATCCTCTTTGCTTTTTACTGACTTCAGTTTGCACAGCTGTACTATATGAAAAATCATGCCAGATAGCATGACCCCATGTACTCTGACAATATGCAAATGTATTTAAATATATGTATTATGCAAATAATTCCTATACTTCAAGAAGTCTAGACATATTCCTACAGGAACAGTAACTACTGGAAACAATATTTGAGCAAATATGTAAATCCAATTTGTTCTGCAAAATATACATCAGAACACATATAATGTCTAGAGCTAAGACTATATTATTCTAAGAATTCTTTTATAGTCTACATCTGATGCACATGATATCTAACTGATAAAGAAATATATAATCAGGAAAGTAAGAAACACTTGTAGTCTAAAGAAAATGCCATTGCTGAGAGACCAGCATTACTTGACTGTGATTTTTAAATAAAAAGAATCGTATTACAAGCTACAGAAATTAAACTTTGCTTTTCTCTTAGAACTTGCTTTACTCACTTAACTACATTGCTACAAAAGAGGAAAGCTAGTTCAGTGAAAACTACACACCAATCTGTAGTCAGACCTTAACTTATTGAAAGTAAAAATAAGTAAGGCTGAGAACCTCTTTTCCACTGTTAAAAGATGCATTACAATCTTTGTTCATTTTTAATGGAGTATCCGAGTAATGGTGAAGCAGAAAACATAAGAAAATACTTCTTCTAATCAATTGTTCTAATTTTATTTCATGTCATTCTATTAGAGTTTTTATACTCTTTAAAATTTTATAACTTCCTTTATAAATGTCTTGAATTGCAATGGAGAAACAGCTTCTAGACCAGAAATGGAAATCTGAATAAGAAAGAAATAAAATTGTCTGGTTTCCAGGAGGTTTGGAAGAAAATGCATAAACAAAAATGTATGCATATTTACATATTTACTGTATATATGCAATGACCATAATTACAGTCAACCAACCATTAATTTATCAAATTGATCACTGATGCAGGAGTTCCTTAGAAAATATCATTAAGTTACAAAGGCAAATCCATATATATCTTTGGATGCATGCTTGCATGTCTGACCTTTTAATATCAGGCCTATTTTTACTGTGATTTACATACCATGGAGATGATCATTAGGTACATAAGATTACTGTAGAATCTTAATGACTGAAGTGCGCTCAAGACTAGTTTATGTACATTCCTGGCAGGATTTGGCACACACAGGTGAATGTTTTCCACTGGTTCGGAAAATTATCAGGGAAAAAGGGATTCAAGAAGCTGCAGAAGTGCACATAAACCATACACATTCAAATAACCAGTAGGCCAGACTATAAAATAAGGTTGGAACATTGCAAAACATACAACTGACTCGCATGAGTTAAAATCTACCTTGGTGGGAAAATTAATACACTGACATCTGGCAGTGCTGCTCAGAGCCAGGTCCAATACAATCTTCATTCAGTTCCTGTTCTCTAGAAAAATGCACCAACCTTGAAAAATTGTTATTTTAGGGATTGTAAAACTTTGCCCAGGAAGCAACAGCACAGAAATTGGGCAGAGTCTGTGAAAGTTAGTCAATGGTTTTGTAGAAACATAAATGTAACTTCAGCAGCAATAGCAGCAGTGAAAAGGGATTTGGGAGGTATATTAGTCTTTAGAAGAGGTCCATAGCACAGAACAACTCAATCATAAGAATGCCCGTGCCACTGCAATGGCTACTCTTTAGGATACAAAGAGAGCACTATCAAGGGAGAAACAGTTTCTCTGCCTTTCCCAAGACCTAACCGTGATACTGGTACAAATCCCCCAGAAGAGCTGTGGAGGGTCAAAGGGTAAGGAAAGAAAAATGAACTGCAGTAAAAATTTCAGCCAACAAATAATAAGTTAGCAGCATGGAGTGAGTTTAGGATGGGCAGGCAGCTTAAACCTACAGAGGATGGAGTTAAAATGGGGGTGGCTTTGGGAACCACTCTTATTATACCCCAGATGGAATTCCACTGATCTTTCAGGAAAGTTTTATTTCCCTTCCACCTTGGGAGAAATAACATAAGAAGCCTGAAGTTACCAGAATACATCCTGGAATTCTTATTTAGTGAGCCTACACAAAGTAGGATATTGAAATATAACACTATATCAAGAGCTATCTCTGTACAGGTTGTAAATACTATATACATATATACATAGCACATACTACAAACATGCAATATTCAACCTGAAAAAGCTGTGAGGAGACACAGCAGACCTTTTGGTGAGATTGATGTATAATGCTAGTGTAATGCTGGTTAAAGACTATTATTTTAAGTTGAATTATTTCATTCTAGTGGAAACCTCCACTGCCTTTTTCCTCTCACCCTATTCCCAATTACTGTTTCTTCTTTGGGTAATCAAAGGAAATGTAAGATTTGTTACCAATGCTAACAAATTAGCAATTACATAGATAATTTACACCTAATTTGTAAACCTAACATTATCACTGGTACTGGTAATTTCATCATAAAACATGCTGCTGCTCAGAGTTTCATCTCTTTTGAAGGTAAAAGTAAGTTGACTTGAACAGCTATTTTTATCTCAGAGTGTAAAGACATGAAAAGTACATTTCACAATCAGTGTCCAACTATTGCACAGAGCAAAGTAGGCTTTGTGTGACATCTGAACTGTTAAAACAAATTAGACCATTTCATCCAGAAGATTACCTCTTTAGTAAAAAGAAGTTTTTCTTTTACCAATACAGCTAGAAAACAGTATAAAGAACTGCAAGTAGTTGAAAGGAAAAATACTGAATATTCATTCTTATTTCTATTTAGCCAACAGAACAATAATCTTAGTGAAAAAAATCTCATTATTAAACCCACAAATGACAAAAGTCTAATTTTCTTGAAAAATCTTGCTATTTTAGGAAGTACTGATACTCATTCATGCTGTATTATTGGTAAGTGATAAATAAAAATCCCAAATAATATATAATGCCAATTATTCCCAGACCAACTGAATAACAGGCTCATTTGTGACACTTGAAGTAACTGTATTTTGTACTATATATTAGACAGGGTAAAGTGTGCTTCATAGAATAGCTACCAATAAATCTTGTACAACAACACAACAATATGTATCACTAAACCTCAAATATTGACATGGATTATGACACAGCTTAAAAACCCATACAGCTTCTGCAGAAGTAATACAATATTATCTCTCTGTAGACCTCTAGAGATCCTCAAAAATCAAGGGACTGCAACACTGCCAGTCCCCTGTGCTCAACAATATTATCAAGTCCCCCCAGCCCCTGAAATATAGGCCTAAAAATCATGAGATTTAAAGATAAAAATCAATACTATCCTTTATCTTCTCAAGAAAAACTTACAATTCTTACTTCCACTCTTTTTCCACAATAGCAAGGGTTATTATTTTCTGGGGAAGTTTGGTTTCTCAGAAAGTAATCTGATTTCACAGTTGGAGCTCTAGGAGAAACACTGAATACTGGTATGTGGTATTGTGAAAGCATGTAACACAGAATGTGGTACACAGCTGATTTTTTTTACCCGTCACCTACCTACTACACCTTGTAGGTGCAACCAGATGGACTATTTCAAGGCAAAACACTGCATCTTTCCAAAGAACAAATACCAGTCCTGCATAATTTCATCATGATATATGACTCAATTATACACACCCTTACTGGAAGGACTCTTGTGGCAGCATGGCCATTAGGAAACACCTCTGTATGCACTTGGTATGCAGTACTAGCAGGTATAACAGATATAAGAGTGGTCTATCCTCTGTAGGGCAAGAAGGTCAATGCCACGTCTGTAGAACTAGCCCTTTTCTCCATAGAATTAGTTCTGGGAGTTCAATGTGGACATTACTTGAGGGGAAAGACAGCAAGCAGAAATGTTACTCCTGCAGTCATGTCTTTTGCAGAGTCTGCATTTCCACATTCCATAGCCAGGAGAAATACAGTTCATACAGATCCAACTGTATCAACACCTGTGATGCTGGGGATGGAGAAATGGGGATGAGAGAGGAATGGGAGAGAGGCAGGAAGGAGGACAGAAACAGAGGAAAGGTATTTACATGTAAAAGGGATTTTAGATAAATTATTTTAGATGCAAATATTGTAAGATATTGAACCAAATTTGTAGCAATTACTACGTAAAGTGACGGTTATTTTCAAACCTATGTTTGACTGATCTTTGAATAAAAAGATTCCAAATAAATTTCATAAACTTCATCATTTACTTTCAAACATATTTTAGATAATAAGGGTTAATTTCCCCTACCTATACTGATCAAGAGTGTGCTTTCCGCAAGTTAACACTTCCAGACAGTATTTTTGATCCACTAAGCCAAGGGGATCTGTACAATTCACCACTCAAGGAATAATATGGCCAGTTTAACAAGGGACCAGCTCAGCTAGAAATATGCAACAGGGCTCAAATAAATTAGGTTTCGTTTGGTCCCCCTTCTGAGAGTTTTTTAACGTGGTTTATTAATAATTAATTGAATGTGCATCCTCTAGCTACAGCTGATAGGAATGCACATGCATTGCCATTACAATCTCTTATTTCACCACATTATAACTTAATCGTAAAATCTGCCCTTTGGCAGAAACCTGATGTTCAAGGACTCAAAAGATGTATTAATACAGTTTTTAAATGGAGAAAATAATAAGCATTTTAAAAGCATATTTAACCAATTTTACACATACATATGTGCAGATCCCAAAACATAAGCATACTAAAATCACAACACTTAAGCCTTTTGCCTAAAATTGCAACACACTAAATGAAACTCTAATGCTTCCCCAGATTTAGTACAGAAAATGGCTAGGATATCTGTAATGCTAATGTGCAATCACAGCTGCAAACAAGGGTCTAGCTTTTAATATTAACCTCAGCATTGTAGCATAAAACAGAAAAAACGCTGCACAAAGGATGTTGTTCATATTGTCCTTACTCACAGCAGTGGGAAGTGCCCCTGCAGAAGTCTCAATGTACCTGTGCATCAGGCCAGGTACACTGAGACATGTTGGGGGGGAAGTGGGAAGAGTCAGTATGAAAAGTATTACCAAGTGAATAGTTCCAGGGGAAACTTTCAGGCTTTATCACAGACCACGAGAACGGGGAACCACATGAGGTAGTTGTTAACTTATTCAACTTTAATATTGCTGTCATTTCCAGGAAATATACAATCAGGAACCTCCACTCCTATCCACAAACATTAGGACTCAAAATCAGATTATTTCATTGAATGATGCATGAGCCTCTCCCTCTGTATTCCATTTGTACATGTCTGTGTCTCTTTAAATTTTTAGTTACAGATGTGAGATAAATCAGGGTGACGGAAATCTGTTTACCTTCCACATAGCCTGCCATTTATATTAAACATCAGTTTTTTAAAATGTATTCTGACTTAAAAATGAAGTAAAATTACTGTCTAAAGCTTCATGGAGAGGCACATTTTTTAAAGCAAACTGTTTCTCTGATAAATGGGAAAACACATGTAAATGATAATTGTTAATTCAAGAGCAAAACAACCTTCCAGGGAAAACATTCAAAAATAACTATACAAAGTCTTTTTATGTTGCATGGGAATTGCCATATATGAAACAACTGGCCTACAAGAAAAATTTTAAATAAGATTAGAAATTACTAGACTATATACAGTAATGTTCAGCAATGTATCTTCTTATTACAAAATAATAGAATAGTGTGAATTTGCTCCCTTTCATTTCATTAAGCTAATTCTCAAAAGGTTTTTCTGAGGTTTTCAGACAGCTGTCTTCCCCTTCTGAGAGTAAGAAAAACAGTTGGGGGAAAAAACCCCAAAGTATAGACAACTGAAAAATAATGCGACAGAAAATAAGATTGCTTGGCTAGGTCTTGTGTCACAAATCCTGAATTATCCAGAAGATTTGAACTCAAAAGAACAGATTATCTGCCTGGGGGCAGAAATTACCCTACAAATATGTGGCAGTATTTAAGTTTCACGTGTACCTTCTGAATAGAGATACTAGACAAGAAGGTCACATAGTATCTTACAGCTCTCTAAGCCAACTTTCAGAGATCCCCCGACAAATCTTGCTCAAATTTACCAATAGTAAAACTGTGTTCAAGTAGCACTTTATGTTGGCTTTGAACAAATTCTATAAATAACACATAAGTGCAGGGGGTCAGTGAAAAAACAGGTTCCTTTCAGCCTAGCCTTACAGAACTGTGACAGGTAATGAGACAGATTATAGAAGCACTATAGCAATTTAAAAAAAAAAAGACTGAAAAGACTTGGGTGGAATCTATCAAACCAAGAATAGTTTTCTACAATCCAGACATCTATATTACTCTGTCACCTCAAGGGATTCATTGTAGTCATTGAAGGCCTAGTAAATAAAATCATGTTATCTAATATGAAATGCATTTCATGTACGAATTAAACAAATCAGGTGGATTTAGGCCCTTAAAGGTGCTCTTCCTTTCCACCAACTAAAAAGGCAAACGAAGAGCTCAAGTAGAGGATATCTACATCAATGATGTCTTGCAATGAACCCTGCAGTGCTTTCTGAATCATGTTTTTGTCCTTTCATTTCTCACTTAAAGATTTTTCTGGACTGTTTATTTCTACTAATCTGTTTCAGTAATACTTGATGAATGTTACAAGTAAAAAGTTTATATTATATACAGTTAGTTAAACTGGTATTGTTTGTGATTATATTTTTTCTGTGCTTTCACATAAGTTAAAAAAACCCCAACAGCACAATTTTTCTACGTCATTTCCATAGAATAGTTGTCATCATTTCAATTTTTGCTTTAGGCGACGTACTGCATTTTCTATCTGTAGTAAAATACGGACAATATACTTAAGCTCAGTTTTCCGAAGGTAATCACAGGTCCAGCTTTGCCAAAAAAAACCCTGAACTTTATCAGCAAATCAGTGCAATTATAGTCTTTGTACACAACACACAGCTGCTGGCTTGTTTTAAAAATAGTCAAGAATTACAAAGTGATAGACTGTAAGAGAAATAAAATTTTAGAAAAGAATCTTCTATTACTTTCAACCTTACAAAATTTTAAACTTGCATTCACTTAGGAAAAGATAGCTCTCTGGATATCCTGGCTTCCCTCTGCGTATTTTTGTTGTCTAGCTGTCTGAAGGTTGATGTTTCCAGTCTTGCTCCTTTTTGATGGACAAAAGGAAAGGAGTAACACCTATATGAGTGTTCATGTCCATAACACAGGTTCCAGCTGTCATGTGTATCAATACATATTCCAGGGATTTTAATCCCATTTGATTTTTCTGGTACTCAGAGAAGAAAAATAAGTAACAGATATCTGTTTCATTTTCATATGATTATAAAAATCCTCTCTGAAATGGCTTCTCTCTGCTTTCTGACACTTGTCAGCTGAAGGCTAGATCACAACACACAGAAAAGATGCTTGGCTGTTTATTCAGCTGCATATGGCACCTCTGCTTTAAACCTCTAAATTTATCGTTTACTCCTCACGGGTACTCATTTTGGCCCAAAGTTTTGTGGGAAAGGACAGGGATATTTTATATAGATATTGAATAAGACTTGAAGTATGTTTCAGCTACCTTGATCTCTTTGCTGGCAATCAACACCGATTGACTCAGATTTAAATGTGAGATAAAAGCAAGTGGGGAAAATAGGAAGTGATTCTTTAAGTAACTCTAAATGAGAGGCTGGAGAGCAGCACTGTGGAAAGGGACCTGGGGGTTCTGATCAATGGCAAGTTGAATAGGAATCAGCAGTGCCTTGGCAGCCAGAAGGGCCAACTGTGTCCTGGGGGGCATCAGACAGAGCTTCGCCAGCCAGTAAAGGGGGAAAATTGTCCCGCTCTGCTTTGCACTGGCGTGGCCTCACCTTGAATATTGTCTGCAATTTTGGGTGCCAAAATATAAAAAAAGACATTAAGTTATTAAAGAGCATCCAGAAAAAGGCCACAAGGATGGTGGAGGGTCTGGAGGGGAAGCCTTATGAGAAGCAGCTGAGGTCACTTGGTTTGTTCAGCCTGGAGAAGACAAAAGAAGAGGAGATCTCAGGAAGACTTCCTCGGAAGTCTTCAATATCTTCACAAGGGGGAAGCGGAGGGGCAGAAACTGATCTCTTCTTCTTGTGACAGGACTTGAGGAAACATCATGGATCTCGGTCAGGGGAGGTTTAGTTTAGATATCAGGAATAGGTTTTTCACCCAGAGGGTGGTTGGGCAATGGAAGAGGCTCCCCAGTGAAGTAGTCACAGCATCAAGCCTGTCTAAGTACAAGAAGCAGTTGGACAATGTTCTCAGGCACACGGTGTGATTCTTGGGGTGTCCTGCACAGGGTCACAAATTGCACTCAGTGATTCTAAGGGGTCACCATATTCTATGATCCTACTCTATGATTCTATGTTCTATTTTATGATTCTACAGTACTAGTTACCAGATATTCATATCCAACTAGCATTACTTTTTTAATACCTAGATTCTTCTTCTGATCTCTCATTTCCCTGCTTAGAGGCCAATTAAGCCATAGATCTGCCTCTTAGTGCAATGCTTTTTGCGTTGCTCTCTCTGATTACACAGAAGAAACAATTCCTGCATGCTGGACACCCACCAGCAGGCAACAGACTGCAAACCATACCCTGAGGACTAGGTTGATTACACATGCCCTTTACTAACTTTTTATAAGCACAGAGTCAGGTAATATTACACTGCTTTTTTTCACAGGCTAATCTGCCATGTATAAAGCTTCTGACATAGCTTGTTTATTGTTCTATTAAGCTCAGGCCCATTTACAGACAGCAATCCAGAGAGCATCTTTCTCCTCTGCCTCACTAGCAGAGCCTAAACATAGGCTCTGAAAGGGACCTCCAGCATCCTCCTTCCACCATTGCCAGCAACAGTCTGCTCCTTGCAGAGAGAGCTCCCTGGACTCCATATCCAATGCTCAGATTGCCTTTGACCTGCCTTTGTTCAAAGCCTGCCCTAAGCTTCATGCTTTCAGCCTGTCACTCACCTCCATACACAGCACTTTTCTTTTCCTCTCCTGGCTCATCAGGTAGACAGCAGCTCTGTGTCAACCAGGAAGACCCAGCATCCCTTGTCCAGCTCCAGAATGGGGCAGGAGAGACACTTGCTAACAGAGTAAGCACTGCACTACACTATAAGACTCCTGACCTCTGCAGTCTCAAGTTCATTGTCTCCACTTTTCAAAGAGTCATACAGAGAGCATGCAAAAATAAACCAACACAAGGCCCTATGGCACTCATCTGGACGCTTCCCTTCAATTCACTAACAACCACTTTCCACACACCTGTGTTTAAAAGTAGGCAGCAACCTGAAATGACCTCTTTCCTAATAGGCTTTTGAGAAAGACACCATCAAGTGTTCTATTAAAATGAAAATATATTGCCTCTATTATACTCCTTTCCTCTATGATCATGGTTTGCTTGTTCTGCTTTCTTTCTTAAAAACCTATGCCAGTACTGGCTGAGCTATCCTCTAATTATCTGTGTAAATGACAGTGCCCTTAACTGCTTTGATAATTTATTAGAGACTGAATTAACCATTCACCAAAAATAGCAGAGAAAACTGTGTGCACTAATCAGGTACCCTACACTTAGAAAGCTGAAAATTAATTCAGTTGAAAAGTTAATACAAATTATTTTCCATACCTCTGAAAGCCATAGTAAAGTTTCGTAAACATTTTTGCTATCACAACACACTCTGAAACTTTTAAAATCAAAAAGCCTCTTCAACCTTTACAATGGTGAGAAAAGTTTTACAACCAACACAAGTGATGCTCAGTTACAGTCACAACTTCTTTTTAGAAAAACAAACCAAGAGAAAAAAAAAGTCCTCCAGGAACAAAAAAGCCCTTTATGATTAAATTTGGATAGGCTTAAATTTCATAAACAAATTAAACCACTGAAACATTACAGTGTACTGATTGTTTTATTTTTTAAAAATTGTTTGCATTGTATTATTGAAAAATAATAAAAATACATAGTATGAAATACATTCAACACCTTCCACCATGAAGATGAAAAGGTTTTTCTGTGTAAAAGAGATAAAAAAACCTGGGGTTTATGACAATTTCCACTCCTCAGACTTTGCCATCCCTTGAAAGAACCACAGAAACAGGAAAGCTGAAAAATGTTCAGCTGCACTTTCCATGTCAGACTTCTTTTTTAGAGGTGTAATACAAAGCCTGTCTACTGGACAGCAGAGTGGAGATAAGATATTAACTGGAGTAACTGATCAGAGCTTTGTTCATTGCTAGTTATCAGCAGATCCTTACAACAGGTCTTTGCCTTATGACACGCTTCACATTTCACAGATAGAAAAACAAAAGAACAAATGGTCTTCTTGGGTTAGTAAATCCATGGGTTTTAAATAAATATAAAATTGTGAGTTAACAAAGTACTCCTAGACACAGCTTTTATAAAAGCTTATAAAGCAAATACGTAAACCCACAGCCTAACTTGCATTACCATAGGTTACAAATTTGTTCATATCTAATTATAGTATCAGTATTTGTAGAGGTCTAATTAAGAGTCATAAAGTTTTGACTCCTTTCTTCAACGTGTGCTTCTAATTTGATCAATGATTTATTATCAGCTGAAAACCAAACACACCTTATTAATATTATATAAACAACATTCTGTCTTTATAGTGTCGAAGTTAAACAAAACATGAATTAGGAAATCTGATTTTCTCTAAACAGTCTATTCTAGGACAGAATCAAATCTTTAGACCAGGAAGGGCAGTTGATTAACCATTCTAAAGATAATATCTGCAGCAGACTTTACTAGCATCAAAATAAAAAATACTCTATTACTGAAACAGAAATACATTCAAATCCGAAGCAACCTACAAGGCACCCACAGCAGAAAGCTTAAAGAAGGAGGAGAGAACACAAAACCTGAGCCAAAGAAAAGAAACACAGAAGATGTACAATACGAAATTATATCTCTTAAGGACAGGAAGATACACATCCACATAGCTAGAGGAAAATGTTAGGACATTTAGATGAGAACACAAAATAAAATTAAAAAAAAAGCAATGGAGAATTGGATTCTACAAGCAGAAGTAGTGAATCAGAAGATATGGTAGTATTACTGCATAAAGTAATAACATAGTATGTCAAGTATACTCTGTTTCTTTGATTACCTAATCACAGTGAGATTATTGCAATATTTGAAATAATGGTGCACAGACCAGGCAGAACAGTATTAGGACTCAAGGTTAAGACTCAGAAATTGCAGATAGGTTCTGCTTTCACTCTTTAGGTAGCAGTAATCTAGATGAAGTATGTGCAAAGAAACAACAGCAAAAAAATCCAAGCAGCAGCAAAATTCAGATTGTTTAAAACAGGCAGGAAGCAAAATGCATAAACTGAATTTTGTAAACCTATATTTCTCTAAAGTAAATGTTTTATAATCAGTGCATGAACTGGTGATCTCACTCTACCTTTTCTTCAGAGAATTAATAGAAGTTACCTAAATCTGACTAAATCTAATCTTCTTAAGAATATTTGAAAAAAGTATATTGGTTCACTACCATATAAAGAATTCTTGCATTAGATCACCTGGGCAGGATTTAAGAAAGAAGGAGGAAGTGGCATTCTGTATTTTTGAAAAAGAGAACAGAACTGCTGTCACACTTTCCACAGGCTGATGGGGCTGAACAGGGACTGAACAGAAGGAAGAGAGATACTGTGATAAACACCTAGTCAAGGAGTGAGAGTAGCTGGAGGGAAAAGTTGCTGAACAACTAGACAGCTGCCAGCATATAGTGAGAGTGAGCAGGTTGCTGGGATGTAAGACCCAGGGGCTGAGAGGCAGGCAGGTGGCCCCGCTGACTGCTGAAACTCAGAGTGGTGGAAATATTCTTGGGGTGGATGAAGCCCTTATTTTCTAAGATGGAATGGCCCATTCTCAGTTTAAACTTGGTACTGCAGAACTTTCAAGTGTTTGCAGAAGTCATAACACTAACATATTTTTCTTTATATTAAAAAGATCCGTTGATTAAGCAGCAGTTTGGATATTGTGTGCAGGTATCATTAATACAAGAGTGAATTTCCCCAGAATATTTGGTATCCCAAGCCTCTCACTTCATGCTGCCATTGCCTTACATCTGTATTATTGGTCCTCTACTTCAAGTTCTCCTTATGTCTGCTTCTGATTTTCTTCATGTTTTCTGGAGATGAGAATTACCTCAAAAGGAAAGTAAATTATCAGAGTTGCATGAAAACACAGTAATACCAGATATAAACGTTAATTTTCTCAAACCTAATGGAAATACACAGAAGTTATTCCTCTTCGTACTTCTCCAAAGAATCACAGAATCATCTAGGCTTTAAAAAACCCTTAAGGTCATCGAGACCAACAACCAAACTAACACTGCTGTAACTCTGAACATTTCAGCTCTTCCTATCATAAAGTAGCTCTTGTTGACATTTACACATTAGTAATTTACATGTACTAAGCTACTATATATAAAAAGGAAAAAAAAGAAAAAAAAAGGAAAAAGAAGAAAGGAAGGTGACTTTTTTCCACTGCTTTTCACAGTGCTTATCCGTGCCAAACTGAAATGCTTACAAAAATATGTCTGGCAAAAAAAAAAATTTAAACAACACATGAACTATAAATTTTAAACAGAAAATGTACTGATAGTTATGAAAACATACCTTTGTAGTTCCAAAATCGGGTTCACTGAGGAAGTGTTTATCCCAGTATAGAAAAACCATTATCTAGGCCATGTCACAAAAGAACTCAGGCTACTCAAAAACTTGAACATATCAGAAAATCATATGAATTGCAGACAGAAATCCCATTAGTCCCTCTTGAAACACCCAGGTATTACAGCAATATTTGTGGGTGCTTCAGGACGAAAGTGAGAGAAAGAGACATTTCCTGTCAAAATAGGCTTTTCCCCCAACAGTTGTTACTATAATTTGAAATGTCTTAAAGGATAAAGCTTTTAAATTTTTTTAAGAAAGCTCTTCCACAATTGTATAGATCTCAAAGTCAGGTAGTTGTCTAGTTATTGATCCAAACTGTCTTTTTACTAAATTATATCCCATTATATCAAATCACATTCCCTTTGGCACATTTTACATGCAGTACCAAGACTATCTTAATAAATGAAAAGAATTTAACCACATTTTTGCTGCCTCCCAGGTACTCACATCATTGCTGTGTCTCTAGGTGGCTATCATGTTGCCATTAGTCATTATTCAGACAAATTGTAGAGAATCACAGAATCATCGAGTTTAACAGTCAACCTATCACCACCATAATCACCCCTAAACCATATCCCCAAGTGTCACATCCAGACGCCTCTTGAACACTTGCAGAGACGGTGACTCCACAAAATCCTTAGGCAATGCCTAACCACTCTTTCATTGCAATTTTTTTTCTATTATTTATTCTGAACCTGGCACAAGCTTAAGGGCGTCTCCTCTCATTCTTTCTCTTTGAGACATGGCAGAAGAGACCAACCTCCATCTCACTACAACCTCTTTTCAGGTGGTTGTAGAGAATAAGGTCTCCCCTGAGCCTTCTCTTTTCTCCAGACTAAATAACCCCAGCTCCCTCAGCCTGTCCTCATAGGACATATTTTCTAGACCTTCCACCAGCTTAGTTGCCCTTCTTTGGACATGGTCCAGCCCCTCAATGGCCTTTTTAAAATGAGAGGCCAAAAACTGAACACAGTACTCAAGGTATGGCCTCACTAGAGGCCAATCACTTCAATAGTCCTGTTGGCCACACTGTTCTTGATCCAGACCACGATACCATTGGCCTTTTTGACTACCTGGGCACACTTGTGGCTCATGTTCAGCTGCTGTCAACCAGCACCCCCATGTCCTTTTCTGCTAAGCAGCTCTCAAGCCCCTCTTCCTCCAGCCAGTAGCACTGCATGGGGTTGTTGTAACCCAAGTGCAGGACCCAGCACTTTACCACATTGAACCTCATGTTCAAACCTCATTGCCTTCAGCATTTGCAGGGTTTGTTTTTCCCCTTTCAGTTCTGTCTGACCACCATCTTAATGACTACTGCAGGTCGACAAGTAACTGCACATATATATTCCAGCAGTTTTCTCACCACCACATTACAGGATGTCCCAACTTCAACATCTGGTATCTTCTCTAAGCAGACTGTATCTCTTCTTACAGGGTAAGGACATCTTTCCAAGCCTTAGGTTTGTTAATTTGCTGATAATGTGGAGTGGGTAAATAAATGTAAGTAAATGACAAAGCAATCGAGTCTCTACTATGTGCTTGCTTGATGTTCAGGTAAAAAAACCCACCCTGTATGTATATATAATGATGTTCTTTAGCTCCTTCTCCTTGCTATTCTTAAGTTCAATTCAGCCTGAGTTTGGGATCCTGACACATTTGTAGTAGTATCTTGACCCCAACAGTCATTTTGAAGCACACAGCATAAAACACAGTGCTATCACATCCCAGAGCAGATATGGGTGTTTAGGGGTAGTCACTAAGTTAAGAACCAAGTCTGAGAATCATCATCCCAGAGTGGCTGCTCAGAAACTTAAGCATTATTTAAGTCAAACAGCCCCATTGGCAGAGGCAGTCATCCCTCCATCCCAAATGACATCCCTCTCCATGGACTACAGAGAGAGCTTGAGTAAGAACAGGATCCTAAACAATGACAAGAAACACTCCCTATGTGACTGACTCTCCCCAATGATACAGACAAGAAAACTTAGTCCTTACTCCTCTAATGAAGTGCAATGAAGGTGCAACTTCCCACTCGTACGGAATTACTTTCATCCATTGAAAATTGGATTTTTGTGCTTTCTGACTAGTCAACCAGATAAAAATGAAAAAAAGATTACACTTCTGAAGAACAAGCCCAAAGCAATATTCCAAGCATGAAATAGCAGAAATTCTCTGTGCCTTAAAGGAATAAAGTTTTTCTGAAAATTGGGAATCAGGGTGCACTGTTCCTGCAGTTTATTTCACTTAACTTGGCCAGCTGCTTTGAAACTTTCCTCTACAATCTCTTCATCACACTCATACTATGTTAGCTATGGTTCCCCCTCTAAATCAGTCCCTCAAAAGGGTCATCAATTGCTAGATTTTTCTTGAGATATGAAGTATAAAAACTCTTCAGCCACCAACATAATGAGCAATATCATATACTGCAAATGCTACATGGCACCTTCTGGGTCTTGAAATTGTTAAGTTAGGTTAAATATTTACTGTAGCTACAAGTTCTATGCAAATACATGTAACAAGTTAAAAGAATGGAAAAAAAATCAAAAGTAGCGACTCCTTTCTATCAAAACTGAGAAAACACCAGCAACTAAACAATTTTTATGCAATTGTACACTCAAACATCATCTGTAACAAAAAGCATCAGAGACTGAATTTCACTGACATCAGTGCTGGAGTATAAATACTAATCTCTCTGCATTGTTGTACTGTCTGCCTCACCCAAGAAATATTCTGGTTTAACTGGCCTTGGAAATAGAAAGGTCAAGAGGTGTATGGGAAAACAAGAATGAGCCCCTGAGTTACAGGAAATTAAGAAGAATATTATGAAAAGATGAGAAGGTTCGTTAAAAAATGAGGTAAAAGAGTCAGCTTTCTGGTCTGCCTAAGTTGGATAGCACTGCTCTTATAACACATATGAAAGAAAGAAGGACGTGTTGTCTGACAAAAAGAAGGTCATGAGAGGAGGACGGAAGTCTGAAAAACACCCTCATGAAAGTCAGGAAGAACCTACTGACCATTCATCGTATCAGCAAAGCTGACAACATGGAACTCATGTGAAAGGGACTACAGATGTCTCTGATTGGGAATTTTGGGAAATTTTCATTGAAATTCTTGTGGGTTTTCTGAAAGAAAGAAAGAAGCACAGCAAAATAATGAAGATCAAGAATTAGTGCTGTCGAAAAATTATAGTAATGGAGAGGAAAACATTAGAATGACTACTGATCAAACATATGTCTTCTCTGTGGAGCATTGAATCCATAGAGAAGTGTGAATCAAGCTGAAATCAAAGATAGCAGGGTTGATGAGAAGACTTTTAAATTAAGGAGTACAGGGGCAATTCAGAAAGATTTGCATTAGCTTGTTATTCAGTGTGAAGGGAAAAATGAAACATATGAAACTAAAAGCAGATGAAGGTCTATGTATGGCTGTAGTTTACAGGAAGAGGAAAACGAGTAATATGACAGTAGAAGAAGGATTATCAGAGAAAATTTGAAAGTACAATAAGGAGAATGAAAATATTAATGTTGATGAGAACAGTAAATATGCAATCAACACAGATAATGAAAGGAAGGAGCCAGCCTAGTCTGCACAGTTGAAAACAAGGTAGATTTGCTAGTTCCTAAAAGAAGTAAGTGAACTGCTGAAAGGCAAAAACAACAAAATGGAGATTTAAAATTACTGATACAGACGTCAAGGCAGCTAGTGTAAGCATAATAGGGCAAATCTGGCAGGAACAAAAAACGTTGTGGAAACTTGTCATTAATGAATGACAAACTTTTCCCATGAAAGAGAGGAATATTATACTGCAAGATAGCATTGTAATTTATTGAGATGACAGTACATGAGAAGGTATAACATGAATAAAGGATAATCCCACTGGGGAATGAATACATGTCATGGGTTTTACCAACCCCCCTGGGCTGAAATGGTCAGGCCCAGGTAGATTTCCGGAGAAAAAGCCAATCAAAAGTTTTAGTAACGCCTCTGCTAATGACATATTTAAGAAAACGGAAGAGAAGGTGGAATTGCGCAGAAGAAATTAGAAGAAGCCATGTAGGAGAGAGGCAGCAGGTCCCCAAGTAGGGGGGCCAAGCCCCCTCAGCCCCGGCTTTGGGCCAGGGGCAGGCATGGCATTGGAGTCTCTCCAGCCGGGACGTGGAACAGTGGAGAAACAAACTCCAGACAGAAGCTGCCCACCTGCAACTTGGCTGCAGAAAGAATTCCAGCCCCAGTGGAGAGCAGA
>VYXB01010687.1:38941-59678 GCA_013397135.1 Pachyramphus minor
TTTTTTAGCTTTAGGTCAGAAATGGAGGTGCTAAAATGCATTGTAAAAGCACAAAAGGAACAAACAGAACTAGACTTTTCATGCAAAAAGCCTTCCTTACAAAATACATCAGCAATGACCAAGTAGTCAGTTTAAATTTCTTGAAAAATGAATGGTTTCTACTTCAGTCTGTACTTCCAGGGACTGAAAAGCCTTTGTATGCAAGCAATTTGTCATAGTTACGGCTGAATAGGTGTCAGACAAAGAAATTAGGCTGGAAGGTGCATAAGTTATTAATGACTCCTATGTAAACTGCAAAACCATCACAGGAGTAGGCTTCTTTTTAATTAAAAAAAAAAAAGTAAATTTAAAAGGTACTGTATCTTTTCCTGTGTTTTGCCATGTTTGTTTGGGTCTAACAGCGGACATTTCAGGATTTCAAGTTCTAAACCAGATTTTGGCCTACATTTTGTAAAAGACCTGCATTCAGTTTTCAGAGGACTTTCTGAGCTATTGAGCCTCAAACCCTTATCTGTATGAACAGTTTAAATTTTCCTTTGCTGCTGTTCTTTCTTTTAACACCAACCTCAGCAAGCTTTTCAAATGAGAGAAAGCCGTGCACATGTATATGAGGTGCATGTCTTCACTTCCCACAGTAGCTCTGTGTCTTCCAAAATGTCTTTTCTTCTTCTACATTCTCTCTTCTTGCTACTTTCCCATGTATTCCTACCATGTTTTTTTCCTGGTTTTCTTTATGCTTTGACTTTAATACCAATTTCCTAGTATTTCACTTATACTTGAAAACACTTCTCTTCCTGTAAATGATCTCTTTTCAACCCAACCTTTTCTAAGAGCACAGCACTTGTATGAATTAGATTTTAACCCTCTATATATCTGTCATGTGTGTTGAAGCTGAATCATTTGTATTTGATTTACACAGTAGGTTTCACAAGTCTATTCTTCTGCGAATTTGAAAGAGCAATCATTGTGATCAGAAAACCTGGGGCTGAATCAGACACCTCCAGTAAAAAAACAAGAGTCACAAGCCCCTACACTGAGTTAAGTCCATACCTATACCTGTGACAAATCCACGTTGTTGGTCCTTAGACTGGATTCAGTTGGGCATCTGGAAGACATTCCGCATGCCACGAGTGTCTGGAAGATGTACCTCTTCAATACTTACTGAAATATCAAATGCATTGTTTATCATACTCCACAAAACAGAAATACATGTCTGCTGCAGAATACATGACTACAGAGTAAGACAACAGGCTGAGCACGAGGTAGAACAGTGTAATTAGAATAAAGACTGCTTTCAGGAAGAAGTGTATTTTGCAGGCTAGTTGGACAATTCAAACACAGATAGCACAGCAGTGAGTTAACTCCTAGCTGTCTCTGTTGTGGTAATCCTTTCATTGTTCCAGCATAAGAATAAACACTCAAATTTTTTATGTTTGTATTCGGCATGTTTGTATTTCGTATGTTAATACTCTGCTTAGTCCATCACTGTAGATTTCAACAATCAAAGCTTTTTTCTTTAAGTACATCTTTGAAAGGTGTACTGGCTCTGAAGCATTAAGATATTCCCATGATCTGCCAGAAACTTTTAACAAAAATCCACCAAACACTTCTATCAAAGAGGAAAGTGTAAGCTACTATCTAAGGGTGACCTCTTCTGAAAGCAAGAGCTTCTTCACAGTATAATAACCTTTCACATCAGCTGCATTCTGAACTTGCAGTCCTCCAAGTCAGATTCGTTATAGTTCATTAGCACTGAGTCAGAAGACTGAGGCAAAGATAGCAGTGAGCAACTCAGCCATATCTCTGTCTGCTGTTATTAATTTTCCCACCCCATCTAGCACCAGGTCCACATTGTCCTCATTTAGTCCTTTATCACTAGTATTGTGGTAGAAGCTCTGCTTGATACTTGACAAGTAACAATCCTAGTTGACTGTTGCTTTTCCTAAAATCCTCCTACATGCCCGGGCAATCTTTCTAAATTGCTCTTTTAAATCCTGTCTATTTTTCCACCTCCTCTATTCTGTTTTTTTGAAATACTCATTGCAACTCCATAAACAGTAACTTGAAAAAGAAAAGGAAAAAAAAATTCCTGGACAGAGGAATATCATTGGTACATCCAGATATAGGGACTGAATCTTTCTGTGTAGCCATTCATCCTGAAGGCATGGTGCACTATCAATAATCGTCATGCCTCAAGACACTTGACAGGTGGGTATCTCAATTTTATTTCTCTATCCCCAAAGTTAATATTTTTACCTCATATGGGCATTATCTCAGACAATACAAGCAATTATAATTCAAAATCATACTTTCAAAAGGTAGGATAAAACTGCACAGTTTTTTCTTCTTTATAATTCAGTATTACCATAGATACCCTAAATGGAGGCAATCTAGCAAGAGTCCACAATCCATTACAGATAACAGTGCAGAACACAGACTGCACCTGGAAAAACAGCTCCCTCCTTTTTTAACCTGTCATCTTAGACTCTGTATGAACAAATAAATGTTCTTTTATCTGTATCTAGAGTAATGGAGAGTTTTAAAGGACTCAATATACATATTCACTTATGCAACCACATGTCACAAGAAAGGAGCACTTCCCATTTGTTGGAAAACTCAACTAAGAAGTAAGTCTGGTGAGTGCACTTGACTGGCCAGATGATGGATGTTTTGGTTTTTCTAGTTGCCCCATTGGCTAAATCTACTGTATACCTTAGGTTTGTCAACAGAAGACATTCCAGACAGATCTCCTCCAAAGACCCTAGCCAGAAACATTATTTATTTTTTCCAGCATCATAAATTGATTAGTACTATCTTTACTAAGTTTCTTTAATTCTCTTGAATTGACATGATGATATTTTTGATAATTTCAGACTGAACGTTACTCCTTCTTGAAAAGAGAGATCATAGTCTGGTATTCCCCTTGCCAGAGAAGCTTACAAAGTGTGTGAGCTTTCTCCCTCTTTCTCTAATCCTGCTAATTTTGCCCTTGCACAGGCACTGATTTACTACTGAATAATTCTTTCTGTTTGTTTTATTCAGTTGTAAGTACAGGGGCTCCTTATTGTTGTACAGGAGTTGTACCACTGTGCTGTTGTACATTTTTTCCTTCATACATCATTTGCATTATATTCATCACACATTATCTGCCACAAGCAGAGTAACACAGCCTCATAACTTCAAGTGCATTATGCTCAGTCACATAAACAACAGCTGCATTTTCTTCTCTATTGCTCTAGAGCTCTTCCCTCACTACCCTTACCAAATTACAGTCTATGTCCATATATATATGACAATACAGGTATCACATACAAAAACATATTCATATATTTCTGGATTCAAGACTGACAATAAGTAGATTATAAACTGAATGTTGCAAATCACAAGAGCTTTGTTACGGTGCTTGACACAAAGTGACTATATCACACATGAAAGGAATAAATGAACAGAGACACTTAACAGAACAAAGTGACTATTAACTTTGCAATGATTATTTGTACAGCACCAAATTGTCCCTGATTCTTTGCAGACCTCTTAGGTGTAATGCCTTGAATAGCCTGAAGCTCTGTGAAAAATTTAGTGCAGTGCAGAAGCAGTATCAGAAGCACCAGCAGCATTACTGGTGTTGATACCAGCACTGGAAGTATTCTCAAAAAGAGCTGTGAAAAGGAGCACACAGAAAAAGTGGGAACTTGGAGAAGTGGAAGACTTTCAACAGCAAAGGGTACCAGGACAGAAAATGCTCACTTGAAAGAAAGGGAGAGAATGGAAACAATTATTACACTGATCATTTAATGGAAAAAGTTGTTTTCTGGACAAGCGCCAAACAATAACAGACTGAATCTAACTTACACAATACAATATTCCAGTGGACCATTCCAGGATAGGGGTATGATCACATCATGACATTGATGGATCTGTACCAAAGGCTTTGACACACTTGGGATGAAAACCATACCTAGACTAATTATGCCAAAGCCATTATTTCATGTATTGTTTCAAGTAAATCTAAGCCATCAGACAGGGAAATATAAATGCTACCTTAGAAGAGCTTTTCTGTGTAGTAAAGTCACTGCCAAAGCAAGTACAGCTAAGTAAACTGATAAACCCTAATCTATATCAGAAAATGATATTTTACATGGATTTTGGGACATCTGCTACTTTTCTTTGCCCCTTAAAAGAAAGTAGAGAGCTTATATATGCATCACTGTATGAATGGCATTGACTTGAGCAGGATGCAAAAATCAGAACTTCTCATCCTTCTTCAGGGAGACCTAACCTTAGGACAGCTAGAGAGCCTAACACCTCCTGAAGCATTTTACACCATTTGAGGAGGCAGTTTTATCTCCTGAAAAAAAAACAAAAACCAAAAACTGGACTAGGAAGACTTTAGAGGAAAAATCATTCATAAAGAATCCCTCTACTATTTTCTCACAACAAATAGGAAAATCTCAGCTGCAGCACCTGGAGCACATCTTCCCCCTTCTTCTTCAGTGACCCTGGTGTCTACAGTTGTTTTTCCCACATATTCTCAATCCTCTCATCTGGCTGCAGTTGTGCAGCAACTTTTTCCCCTCTTCTTACATGTGTTATCCTAGGGGTACTATCACCTTGGGCCACCCTGATGGGCTTGGCCTTGGCCAGCGGAGGGTCTGTCTTGTAGTCAACTGGCATCGGTTTTGTTGGACATGGGGAAAGCTTCTGGCAGCTTCTTGACAAAGGCACCTCTGTAACACCTTGGCTACCAAGACCTTGCCTCACTAACCTAACAAGCACACACTTAACAACACCATGCCTTTTCTGTAGCCCAGAGAAAAGCTGACCTTGTTTTATGCATTTTCTTCTGAAACTTTGGCAGCTCTCTGCTTGGTTTAGGATTTTATTAAGCTGTAAAATATTTCCTCTAATCAGAGTGAGGAATACTGTTGACAGTGGACTTAGTTTTATGAGGAAACATTTAAAAAACCATCCTGACATTCAAGACATAAATGTTAGTACAAATTGAACTGCAGCACTCTGCGTTTCTCATTCATTTTGTGAGGTACTCTGAGATGATTTGCCTGGGGAAATGAAGCAATAATGTCTGAAGGCCTGATTTTTCAGAGATGTTAAGACATATAGCTCCAGATGTTGTCACAGAAATCTATGGTGCTCACTGGTTCTGCAAATTGGGCTGTGCATGTATAAAGTCTTACCTTGTGCTTGTCTAAAAGGTACATAGTAGAGGACAAAAAGTAAATATGGTGCTTTCAAAATAAACCTTGTCTTGTCTCCCCTTTGAGTGTAAAATTACAAAGGAGTGTTACAGATAAAATGAAAACTTGAGGAAGAAAATTTGTCTAAGCTTTCTTTTCATTTCCATCTATTGATAGAACAGGCCTTCACTTACACTTTGTAGATTTACAAGGAAAAAGTCTTCAATTAATATAGGAATTCTGCTAAAACTTCATAAGCAGTTGCCCTGGAAATGTAGGACTTCGCTGTCGCCATGCAGTTACTCTAACTTGAGCTATCTAATCTCCCTAGTCTTGCAGAATCTTTGACAAAGATTTGCTTTTGCTTTGACAACATCTAGTCCAGTAGATCATGTCCTGTATGCACCAAAGAGCATGTAGGTGTAAATCTTTCATTATACACAGCGCAAATAGACACACTGACAAGGTTTTCCTACTAGTAAAAAGTACTTATAAATATCTAATTTTGCTTTCTAAGTGTCATCAGCAGGCAAAACACATTCAATCTATGTTTTCATCACAAAAAACAAAGTTTGCTTCTAGGCACATGAAAAAAAGAGTGATTTTCATTCTATTAATGGATAAGAGATTTCCCTAGATGGAAAACAAAAGTTTTTTCCATGCATCACTATTAGTAATAAGACTTTTCAGACTTCCAAAACCCATTATATCTTAGTAGATCCATTCAAGACTGCTACAGATTTAGATTTCCATCTAAGTCTCTCTTTTCAAAAGTCCCAATCTGGTAAAAGGGTTCACATTACAGCTCTCTTTTGAGCAAGTAGATCTTCATAAATTAGAACTTCTGTATCTTAATCTCCCTTCAAGTGTGCTTGGCCATTGCAATACTGACTTGAGTACATATACATTTTCTGTTCTGCCTCAGTGAACTGTATGGTGTCTTCTTAGAGACAGCAAAACCAGAGCAGACTTGTCAGATCATGAGTGCACTTTGCATCCTTTTCTGATAGTAGTCTCCAACATAAGAAATACCACAATGAACAGTTACAGAATGACAGGCTTTAAGTGGCTTTGTGCATTCAGTCATAGTCAGATCACCTGACTATTCCAGTGTAGATTTGTTCTTTTCCAAAGGGTGGTTTCCTTGGCACCTGCTCCTAACAAATGGAACGCTGTATTCCTTTTCAGCCGTATTCAGTTTCTTCAACAACATCCTTTCATATGTAAAAATTCAGAAGTCAAAATAAAGGCACACACCTTGCTGGCTTAATTAGGTTTTTCATCAAACTCTAAACAATCTATTTCTTCAAAAACTTTGGAGATAGAATAGTTCTACTTATAGGTCCATTTATTTCCAAACTCTGGATACGTAACGAATAGAATAGAATAGAATAGAATAGAATAGAATAGAATAGAATAGAATAGAATAGAATAGAATAGAATAGAATAGAATAGAATAGAATAGAATAGAATAGAATGATCCTCAGTTGAAAGGGACCTACAACAATCATCTAGTCCAACTGCCTGACCACTTCAACACTCACCAAGTTTAAGCATATTGCTAAAGGCATTGTCCAAATGCCCCTTAAACACTGACAGGCTGAGGGCATTGCACAGCCCTCTAGGAAGCCCATTCCAGTGTTTTACCCTCCTCTTGGTAAAGAAATGCTTGTCCAATCTAAACCTCCCCTGGAAGGTTAAAAATCAGGTCATTAAATTGACGCTTGTCTCTTGATTTAAGAGATTCGTTTCAGGCAGATTTGTTTCAATGTTGACAACTACCATGATTAATTTGAAATAATATTATTGTTTACTCTATTTAGGATTGTTCTTGTTATTGTTTATCTAGTTACCAGCTCACCATCCATGAAGGAAATATCTAAGCACTTGTACCGTGTAACTTGAGTTCTGAGAAGCGACAGAATGACCTGATCATCAGAACAACCACAGTGACCCCACAGCAGTTGCTATTGCAAACACAGGGTTTGTGCCTGGAGTGAGTGACAGTGAGCTTTTTCTCATGTATGCCAGAGGTTCTGGCAGCCCGAACACCTTGAGGTGATTTCAAATTATTTTTTCCTATTTTCATTAAGCAGAAATTATTTGTCTAGTTCCGTGCTGGCATCTAGCATTTGTTCTGGGGAAACATTAGTGTCAAACTATCTGCTTCAGAAATAGTGATTTGAGATGTGACTGCCCATCACTTGCATGTTGACATCCCTCAAATATGTGGGAATGCAGATAGGGAATGCACTCTCTTACCCTCACTGCAATACACAAAAAGTCAAGTTAGTTTAAACCACCATATCACAGCAGAAAAGAAGTCACTTCATAGCCCAGCTTACAGGTGGGGGTGAAAAGTCCTTTAGAACTGCTACAGCGTGGCATGTTTGGAGAGTGGTCAATAGTCTATGAGAGTTAACAGAGTTCAAAGGCAGGTTTTGCTGCAAAGCAAGAATTAGTCTGTATATATAATGTGCGGTACAGGTAAAATGAAGACTACGGAAAATATTGAAAGATAAAACAATGTTAAAAAGTTACCACTTAGGATTTCTAAATCCCACTACTCCTTTTTTAAGTTGCTTTCATTTAAAAGCAGAAAACAAAGAAAACTTGGAGGAGGAAGAATAAAAAGAAGTGTGAAGAGAATCAACAAGAATAAATAAGATTCCAGTTGCAGTATTTTTGTTGGTAGGCAATTACTGTCAGATATCAGCAATACTTACAAGAAAGAAAAGAGATGCTTTAAGAGAAAATGCTGCCTGCTTCATTTCCTGCTTTTTGCATAATGACTGATTTTTAGTTTCTTTAATTACTACATCTGCAGTAGGAAACTAAATTATCCTTTTATTTCATTCGCATGATGACATTTGAGGTCAAATCTAACAAAACCTCAGGCTCTGTCCTAGAATGAAATTAACATATAAATGTTTTGGACAATCTGTGCCTCAAAGGCAGGTGTCTCTTTAGTATTGCTATAGCCTGAATTATTCTGTTCTTGAATTAAACTATATGTATCCAAACTGAAACACCAAAAAAAGAATTACTTTCTTTCTGTTATTTAATCCAGATTGTGAGATTCGGACCTAACGTGTCCAGTTCCCTGTAAATTCAGAAACTAGAAATAACTCTCAGATTTTTGCTTGTTGACATGCTGGAGAAAATCAGAACTAAATTTCATTGAATAAAAAAAGCATAAATAAACTAAAAAATATTCTATCTTGAAACCTACATGTAGCTTCTTTTTCTTCTTCTATATTTAAAGATCTTAAAACCAATTCTTATACTTGTGAAAACAGTAAGAATTTTGTAATTATATCTGTTTCCAAGTGTCTAATAATTTTAAATATTAAAAGATATTAATATAGTTTAATTGCCAACTGAACATACAGAAGGGTGTTAGTGTATTTTTAAACATTTACAATCTGTGTGCTGCAATATATTTTAGCTCCTACAATAACAGCTCTTTGGTTTAATGTGTGCTGCACGAATGTAAAAATGATGGCACACAGCACTAGGATATCAACTGCCTACTTGGAGAATGATTAATTTAAGATAAATACATGCCTGGCTTCAGCTTCACTGATTGTATTTCCTGTCCCAAGCTGCAGAATGAGTGTTTCCACTCAGATGTTGTAAAACATAGGCAAGAATTATTCTTTTCTACTCACAAACCACAGTGCATCACAGATTTAATCTTGCTGTTCTGTACTCTTTGGCTGAATCTAATTTTACTTCTGCCATCAACCTAATAGACAAAAAATGTTTCCTATTTATTTTAATACATAAGCTTTAAACTCATGTTATTCTGATTTCATCCCACTTCAGTTTCTTGGTTTGATGGCAAATAACAAAAAGCTTAACTCTATCTACAAATACATAATGGAATCACTTGGAAGAAATAAAAAAAAAAAATAGAGAAAAGAAAATGAAATTTCAACATACCTCAGTGAAAGAAATATTTGATTTCATAATGATCCTGGGACTTACCAGACATGAAAAATACATAAAGACATGGAAAAAAGATCTTGCTGCTTTTTTTTTCAGTGCTACAAAACAAGATATGAATTTCTTCCATGGCAAAATGTATTTTTAAAAAACAAAAACATGTCCTTGAAAACTTTACCCTCTGGTTTTAAAGCAAACAGCATCTCCCACCCACAGAATCACAGAATATGCCATGTTGGAAGACACCCACAAGGACCATTGAATCCAACTCCTGGCTCTGCACAGGACCATCCCCAAGAGTCACACCATGTGAGACTATCCACTCAGTAGAGCCTGTATCTGTATTCCTATGACTGTAAAAAATAAACAATTCACTCAGCAAGTCAGGGTGGACATGGAAGAGGGGAGAGGAGAGGAGAGGAAAGGCTAGGTTAGAACTTCATTCAGCACAAAAATACATTTGAGATCTAGAAAAAAAGCACCAATAAAAACCAGTATGCTTGAGAAAGCAAGGTTATAATGAATTTGCCAGCCAAATAAATTAATGAAAAATTCTCAAATCTGCTTTATTTTATTCCATGGGAAAAAGCACCTAAATAGACTCCATATACCCCAGTCTCAACAAGACCTGTTTGCCAACCAAAGACCTTGCAACAGTCCAGGTGCAGGTTTCTGTTTTACCTTGACCCATGCTGTCAGATGCTGCAACAGCCACACCTTCTGCAAAGGTAGGGACTGGAAGTCCAGTATACACCTAACAATATGGTTTCCTTCACAAAGATACATATTTCAGAAGGAATTTGATGTATGTCACTGTAGTGGGCATAAATGGCAGGGCTTCATCAGCAAGGTGCTGCACTGGTGACATGTGAGAGGAGACCATGAACTGCCATTTGCCAACAAAAGCAATCACAGACGCACAATTCCCCTCACACACCAAAACTGCAGCCAGTCAGGGGAGTGCACAGGAGCAGCTACTGAGGCAAGAGACCCGCTGCAGAGAAGAACCACAAGGAAGTGGGTCCCACAATTGAGAACTGGTTGAATGCCAGATCCCAGAGAGTTGTTATCAGTGGCACAGTGTCTAGTCGTAGGTCTGTCATTAGTGGTGGCCCCCAAGGTCCAATACTAGGACCAGGATTGTCCAGCTTGTTCATCAATGACATGTATGAAAGGACAAATACCTCCCCAGCAAGTTCCCTGACAAGGCAAAGCTGGAAGAAGTGGTAAATATCCCAGAGTGCAGAAGGACCTTGACAGGTTGGAGAGATAGGCAGGGAAGAACTGTCTGAAGCACAACAAAAGCAAATGCAGGGTCCTGTACCTGGGGAAGAATAACCCCAAGAACCAGCACAGGCTGGGGGCTGACCTGCTGGAAAGAAGCTCTGTGGAGTAGGACTTGGGGCTCCTGTCCATGAGCCAGCAGTGTGCCCTAGTGGCCAAGAAGACCAATGGTATCCTGGGGTGCATCAGGAATAGCATTGCCAGCAGGCTGAGGGAGGTGATCCTGCCCCTCTACCCAGCCCTAGCAAGGCTGCATCTGCAGCACTGTGTCCAGTTCTGGGCTCCTCCGTACAAGAGAGACATGGAGCTCCTGGAGTGGGTCTAAGGCACTAGGACAGGACTAAGATGACTAAGGGACAGGAGCATCTTTCTTATGAGGATAGGATGAGGGAGCAGGGCCTGTTCAGCCTCAAGAAGCAACAACTGAGAGGGAACATCACCAACGTCTCTAAGTATCTGAAGGCAGGGAGTCAAGAGGATGGATCCAGGCTCTTCCCGGTGGTGTCCAGCAATAAGACAAGAGGCAACGGGCAGAAACTGATGCACAGAAAGTTCCGTCTGAATATGAGGAAGAACTTATATACCGTGTAGGTCACTGTGCACTGGAACAGATTGTCCCAAGTGGTCACAGAGTTTCCCTCACTGGAGACATTCAACATCCATCCAGACAGAATTCTGTGCTCTAGGATAACCCTGCTTGAGCAGGGAGGTTGGACCAGATGACCCACTGTGATCCTTTCCAACCTGAACCACTTTGTGACTCTGAGTATTGGAGATGCACTTTTTGAAGAAGACTCCATGACAAAGGAGCAGAGATACCTTAAGGGGCAACCATGGGCAACCCCACACAGTGGCAGGGACACCCTCAAAGGACTGTGGCCTGCAGATGGCTCACTCTGCAGTGCAGAGAACCACCAGTAAGAACGGAAAATCAGCTGGTAGAGACCTTTACACATGTAATCACAACTTTTCTCTTGCACCATCCATTGCCTGTCTGGAGGAATTGGGTTGGGTGGAGTGTAGTGACCCTTGGTGAACATAAAGGCAGTGGAGACTGGGCAGGGGCAGGTTGGTTGTTTGGCTTACACCGAGCTTGGAAGAGCTGAAAGGAAGGACAGGGGTTCACTTAAGAGTTTGACTGTTAATGACCCTAAGCATGTCTTAGAGTAGGTTATTCTAAAAGCTCATTACTGGATAGTAACCTTGTTCTCAAGCATATAACTGGAGGACAATTGTGTACAACTAGAGATGAGTCACAGAATTAAAAAAAAAATCAGACTGGCCTTAAATCATAGCAGCTTTTCATATCAGTCAATAGGAGTAAGTCAGATAAGCATCCCTTGAATTGCATGAAAAAAAAAAAGAAAATAGATCTATGTGTATTTTAATATTAAATTGCTTTTCTATTAGGCATATACATTCTTATAACTAACCTCAACATTTTTATTTCCTCTATGTAAGCATTTAAAGCAGATGTAAATGATTCCAGTGAACAGCCTGGAAATTTGCCTACCCCACCACAAAAAAAGACAGCAATAAAGATGTGAATATTAGGAACTACCTATAGAGATGAGAAATGATTTTACTCCTCATTCCCATTTATTTTTCTTCCTAACAATATTCCAGTCAGGGGATCAATTAGTGCTGCACAATAATCTAGAGTTTTAAGCATTTGTCCATTAGAATCAACCTGTCATTACTATACCATCTAATGTAAACTACCAGCATCTAGCAGATGATGACAGACTTAACTGAAACTGTTTTTTCTAATGGAACAACATATTTAATACACACTGTAATGTTTAATTATGTGCATGACTTTATTGCTTCTAGTGCTTTCTTTTAAATAGTGGAAGCTATATCTTGAAACCACCGATAGGTTATGTTGCTTCTGTTGCAAATCCTTGACAGCAAATGATGTGAGAAGCAGCTCTTACCTTTTCCAGGCAAAATTCTCTGGCTGAATCACTTGGAAAGCTTCCTGGTATGTTCCCCTGTCTTAAAAGGTTGGATATTCCTCCTCTCTATCATGCTTTACAAAGAACCAATAAAAGGACATTGTACAGTTCTCAACTTACGTCTGCAGGCAGAAGCAGGCTACTTTCCCAACTCCAGAGCAATTCAAAACCTTCAGAGTATCCCTTACTGTTCTTCTCCTGCCTGATACCTGCTACAAGTTGCAGACTGTGTACTGCAGAGTTACACACAATCAGAAGAAATGTATTCACAGTGTCATGGTTTAATCCCAGGTGGCAGCTCAGCCCCACACAACGACTCTTTCACTCCCCTCACAGCGAGGGAGAGCGTCATAACGGTAGAAGTGAAAAAAATCATGGTTTGAAATAAAAACAGTTTAATAGGGAAAGCAAAAGCTGCACACACAAGCAAAGCAAAATGAGGAATTAATTCACTACTTACCATGGGCTGCCAAGTTTTTCAATCACCCCCAGGAAAACAGGTCTCCATCACGCATAACAGTGACTTGGGAAGACAAATGCCATAACTCCAAATGTTTTCCCCCCTCTTCTTCTTCTCCCAGTTTTATATGCTGACTATGACACCATGTGGTACGGGATATACCTTGGGTCAGTTGAGGTCAGCTGTAATGGTTCCACCCCCTCCCACCTTCCCATGTACGTCCAGCCCACTCACTGGTGGGGTGAGAAGCAGAAGAGGCCTTGGCTCTGTACAAGTACTGTTCAGCAATAATAAAACATCCCTGAATTATCAACACTGCTCTCAGCATAAATCCAAAACACAGCCCCATACTTGCTACTGTGAAGAAAATGAGCTCTATCCCAGCCAAACCAGCTCATACAGTCAGGATACTTTGTGTATATGGATGTAACATGAAAAAATGCCCACTGCAATGGTACAGCAGGAGCACCCCATATTCTTTCACATGATTCACAGGCACAAATATGCCAGATTAAAAGAAAGAAAACAATACTCTGATGGAAATTATATCAGTAAGGTGCAAGCCACACTCTCCAAACTTAAGAGATAGTCATAATATTATTGAAAAACAGCAGTGACATCAACAGGGCTCCAAGGGTATAAAACTGGAAGAAGTAAGGTGAGACTCTGGACATGTGTTTTCTGTCTAGATATCAGTTCATTTCTAAGAACCCACTAATTACCATATATCTCATCTTTAAGTATATAACCATTTGGCACAAAGAATTTTCCTTTTTTTGTAACATTCAATATTCTGTACATTTAGTGATTATGTTTTTAAGTGATGAGTCCCTGTTTTGAGTCTTGCTGGAAAGGGAAAAAGGTACAAAACATCACAGCCACATTTTTTCTCCTAGGAATCACTCAGATTTCAAAAAAGAAGGCAGATACACTGCTGGTAAGGCACTGTATTACAAGTAAAAGGCATATCATCTTTATGATATAGCAAACAAAAAGCTGCCCTAAAATATCACACAAGTTAAAACCAAAAATATAAAATTTGTCATTCAGATGACTACTGACACTTGTATATTACAGTAGGGCCTGCATGAGGTTTCCTTCAAAATGTATATTTTAAACATAATTACTCAGAAATGGTGCCTTAATTTAACTTAGATAAGGTGTTTAAGGGGTCATATTAAAAAATAAAAATATAAAACCCATCACAGCCTGGTGGCTATATCGAAATATCTCCTGGTGCAGCTACTCTTTCCCTAACTCCATAAAATGGGAAATTCTAATGCACCAAACTGTCCTCAAACATTTAAACCTAAAAGGAGGTTTAAGATAATTAAACAAGTTTTAAAACATCTTTTGTGGTGTCAGGAAAGTATCAAGCATAATTTTCTGTAGTTCAATGACACACCTTGATATTGTATGTCTATATATATAGGACACTTTTAAATCTCTTATTGTACAAGCTTGAAAGTGAAATTTTATTTAAGTTAGAACACTCCCATGCAATTTTATAACTCAGATAGTTTTAAGTTATATGCAAAAAAAGGTGTTTTAAAGTTTGTTTTAAAACATTTTTGCATATAGCTGATTTAAAGATAGGAGACAATTTGTCCTTAAAAAGAAATTATGAAGAATAATAAAAGTATAAATGAGGATTATATCAAAATGAATGATTTCTTGCATTGACTATGTGCTTCTTCTTTAACTTTTATTTGTGCCAGTAATGCTATTGATTCAGTTAATGCTTGAGAGACTGATTCTTATTTTCAAAAAGTAGAGTAAGATATTGAGAAAGTACTCCTAAAACTAGAGATAGACAGTATATGACAACCACATGCAAAAGAAGCAGAAAGTCAAATCCTGTAACATTGCAAGTGAATGGAGCTGTTCTGCTAGTGAGCTAAAGCAAGGAAGCAGAAAGACACAAAGCACATATGGGGCACAAGACAGTCTTGCTGTTTATGCCTATATTATGATATTTATGAATACTTCATTAATTCTTGAAGCCTTCCTTCTGCTGAGTGAGGCAGCAGGACCCTGTACCTGCCAGTCTGCAAAAAGGCTGTCTTAGAGACACACAGAACCCAAACCTGCGTGTTGCATATTTTACCACCTCTGTGATTAATCATTTTCCAGCTTTTCACCATCATGAGCAACACAGAGGTCTCACCTCTCAGGCAAGCCTCAAGCATATGCCTGCATTAAATATCAAAGTCATTCTGTTTTTACCCATTACTGTTTCCATGAAAACCATTCTTGCCATTTAAGCTGACTTCAGCAGCCTGCTGCTATTGATAACCTTTAATGTTTAGGACACAAAGAAGAAACATTTACTTACAAATTTTCAAGGCTCTCATTAGTGATGGCCTGGGAATGTAACACTTAACAAAACGAGATGTTTCTGGGTGTCTGCTTTTCATCACAAAATGCTGAGTCACATTTTGTTCTCATTTACAATTTTGCTACATAAATGATTCATTGAGACTGTCGGAATATAAATAACGACTGAACTCTCTTTTCAAAGCCAAGTCTTCCCCTCTCCCCAGACAACACGTATTACAAACACATGGTCCTGAGCTGTAACTGGTCTCCTGGACCACAGTGGCCAAAACGTTTTTTTGACAAACCTGATTTCTGGTTTTGACTGGAAAACAAACAAACAAACAAATGAAAACTCTGAAAGCTGTATGCAATTAAAACTATTTATACCTCATTCTGTTGCAAGTAGAAGCCCACTGAAGGGTGTCCATAACAGTGAAGGTTCTGTGTAGTAGTCAGAGGCAAATCATGGGATAAAGCCATGAGCTGTAGCTCATGATCGCACTGCAGCTCTCCTCCTATGTAGCCTTAGGAAAAGGTTTCTGAAGAGAAGATCACATACATATCCTGATTCTTTGTTTAAAAGAGGTTTTGCACAGATCAGAATACCTTAGCTCCCTGTATGGTGTGTTAGTATAATCATGCTATACCCACGTAAGCTGAACAGAGTATATGTTTGATTATGGTTTTATCTGAAGTGCATTAAAACTGTGGTTTGCTTCTTGAGTCCACAGCATGCAGTCATATCATCTCTGCCTATGTGTGCAGCAACAGATATGTGTCCATTTTAGTCAGTGACATTTAGACACCTGCTGAACATGGGAAGAATGCCTGAACCTCGGAGCCCATTGTGGCTGTGAATCACAGACATTTTGCTATCTCAGAAATTAGCTGCTTTTGAAGACAGCACGTCCAGACGCAGTGACATCTGTAGCTGTTGAGGCCACAACAAAGGCATCAATGGAACCAAGGGTGTTTATTTTTTACTGTGGAATTCGGTCTGAAAAAGATTGGTGAGCAATTTAGAGTTCCAGTTTTCCAAGTTATCACAGATTAAAGAAACATGTGCAGTTAGGGGGAAAAAAAAAAATCTAAAATCTCAGATTATCATTAAAAGACAGATTCTGTGAAGTTAAAACAAAACAAACAAACAAAAAACAAGCAAACTGGTGAAAAAGCCACAACACACAATCCCGACACAAACTCTTAAGTACCTAGAACAGAATTCTGGAGATTGTAAGCCTTTCAACCAAAAGATGATTCAAAACCTCCTGATCAATATAAGCCTGGAGAAACCAAAAATGTGTTTGAACTTAAGGATTGTCTAAGGGCAATGCCAAGAGCTGTGAACATGCCCAGGATTCCTTGATAGCCAGCACTGATCCTTTGGCTGAGCTCCCCCATTTGGCTGCCAAACCATTCTGGAAGAATAGGCTTCATCAGAGCATGATAAACACACAGCAACATAGATTAATAGAATCATAGAATGGCCTGGGTTGGAAGGGACCTTAAAGATCATCTAATTCCAATCCCCCTGCCATGAACAGAGACACCTTTCAGTAGAACAGGTTTCTCAGAGTTCCAGCCAGCCTGGCCCTGACACATGATTATGCTTTTGCATTAAGGAATACGAGCTTCAGTGGCAAAAAAAACTTCTCCAGAAATTGTGAGTACTGAGCTCTGTGTCCTTTTAACTACGGTCAAATCCAAAACCTAATCTACAACCTCCCACAAATGCTCTAATCATCACACAGGTGTTTGGACCTTTTTCACCATTTTTTTCTTTTAAATCTTACAAACACCATGAAGATGGAAAAGCTAGAGGATGATTGCTGAATTTCTTCATCTTTAAAAGCACATAGGTACCTACTTCACAAGGGCACTGCAGGAATGCACTAGTTAAAGCACTAGGAACAGGCAAGAGCAGCATAAATGCCAAGTACTGTTACTACTAATAGTAGCAATAATACTACTACGTGACACTAGTATAGTGCCTTCCATCTGAGAATCACAAATCACTTTACAAAAATCAATTACTAACACCCTGTGAGGTGGGTAAGCATTATCTCCTCTTTATAGACGATGTAAGACAGGCTGATATCGGTCAATTGAATTGCTGAAATTATCCAGGAGGCAGGCATAGAACCACAAGAGATAACGCACTAAGACCTCCTCTGTCATCTCTAACTACCAGGAATTCTTCTTTCCAGTGTGTCACCTATTTGCTCTCACTTATCATTTTTGTGAGCTATCTTCTACAAGTAGTTTTCATTACCTTTCCTATAATTATAAATGACAGAATTAAGGACATCACACTAGAAAATATACCCCTGTCCTTTCATTTGTAGGATAGGTGTCGGGTAGCATTACATGAATAATACATTTACATGTTGTAATACCCAATAATATTTACTCCCTTTATTCTTTTTTTACTGTTTTAGTGAAGAAATAAAGTATAGCCTATCACAACAAAAAAATTATTTCAGTAGATGTTACAAAACCAGAAGCCATAAATAAAGCTATCTGTATTCTTTAGGATCCTAAAAACCAATACGCAGATTTTGTTAACCTTAGTTATGCTTATTAACATTGTTTCTTGATAGAAGTACTTCTGATTAGAGGAAGTTTTCTTAATGTTATTTACTCATTTATTCTCATGCAAACACTGCACGATATAATTACTTTCTCTTTTGCCCACTGAAGAGACAGTCATTTATTTTTTTTTTTAATAACATAAAATCATGCTTATATGGTCAGGAACAATCACATGCCACCCCTCCATATGACTGCAGCCAGCAAGCTGCTCAAAGTTGTTCACTGTTAAATACACCACACAAGTGAGTCCCAGTTGTGACTCCAACTTTGGAGTTCAAGCACAACCCCAGGCTGAGGGATCTGTGCTGAATTGCCACAGCCTGGAACTGCACCTCGCCTTATAAACTCAAGGTAGCTGATGTAAGAATGACTGCTCACACTAATTATTTTGAATAATACATAATTTTTAGACTATCCTGACCTCAATACTTGTGAATACAACCTAAGTTCTGCCAGAATTTTCTTCTTCATTAACAAGGCTGATGTATTATTACTTTTCCAAAGTCAGAGTAAAGTAGTAGCAGCTAGATGTTTAAGTGCACAGAGAGCACTTAAGGAAGACATCTCATTAAAATTTTCAGAGCCAAGATGTGTCAAGTCAAGTATATAGATATGCTACCACTGGACCGAGGCAAAAATTACTGACATTTTTTTCATATATTCATATGATAAATTATTAGTCGTGTTAATAGTAACATAAAATAAATGTATAGAAATGTAATATACATTTTTAATTTAAACATTCATTTCCCCACTCACATTCTTTCCCTCTCCTATAACAGCATCAGATTTTATGAGAATACTAGATCCCATCCTCTCTAGTTTTAGTAAAAATGTACTTGTCTTTACAAGATATATAAATAGAGAAAGGAAAGAGCAATACTTAGATATTGAAGCTTAGAAACTGGATCATGTTAAGAGTCTACATGCACATACATCTTAACCTCACCTGACTTCAAGGAGTGCCCCTTTACTTTCTGCAAGCAGTTCACACCCAGGAAGCAAACTATGCCCTCAATTTGCCTCTTACTTCCCCTTAAAATTAATGGAAGAGCTTTGCAACTACTGTTGCTGTATCATGCAGCCCTGTCTGCACAGGTTGCTTCTTGGAGGAAGGGGACACAGTCATCTGTGCCACCTCATACCTTCCTTTCCTTATCTTCTGCTCCTCCCTGCCCTTCTCTGTTCAGTGTGTGTACACTCTGCACTGACCCATCATGCAGTGGTAAGCGCCAAGCACATTGGAGCTTTCTAGGAACACCACAATGGAAGCAAGGAAAGCATTCCTTCCTACAGCAGTCATTACAACCTTCTTTTTCTTTTAACTTTCCCTTCTCCAGGCCAACTGAATGTGATTTTATCATATTAATGCATAAAACAGAGGGAAAGGGAGGCAGTCAAATGTCCACAAGATTTCCCATATTCTGTGAAAACACTACATGTTCCTCATCCTGTCCTCAGGCTGCAGTAAGGAAAGCTAAAATCAAATGTAGGTTCAAAGCTCTTTCCACCATAGAACATTCAGCGACTTTAATTCGAGCTGACTTAGCATTGGAAGTCATTGTGCATGTGAAAAAGACATTGTTCTCCCTTCCTGAGAGAACATGGAAGCGTTATTTCCAAAACAGGCAAAAGAAACTGACCTAAATTTTCAGCTAACAGTGCCATAATTTTGATCCTTCCTTCTTTTGAGAGGACAGGAAAAAAAAAAAAAAGAAAAAAGTAGTTGCAAAAATCTCTTTATTAAGGATGGAGAGAAACAGTCAGCTATTGGTCACAAAAACTCTAAATCTATTATTTAAGCCGCCTCTGCGATGTGTTAAGCTTGTTCAGTTTTTAAAAAATTACTAAATTTTAGCAAAAGTATGGCAGTCTTTAAAAGAATTTTAATGGATAGTGTTTGTAATGCTAAGTCTTACATGCAGTCCTTCATCCTAATAAATTTCCCTACCTATGTATTTTTAATGTATAGTGATACCAACTGCTCAAATCTACATTTTTTAGCAGACCAACCATCCAGAGTATGAACTCACATAACTTACAGTATCCTGTGTAATCCCAAATTTTCTATGCATTAAATCCAGTACCTTCCATATCCTCCCCATTACATGCATGTAAATCTTTGAAGTCAACTTCTGTTAAGTTTTATACATTTCTAAACTTTAAAAAGACACAAATTGTGTTGTTGGTTCTGAACATTGGATTACAGCTTCTAACCTTTCTGTAGGAGAAATCTAATTATACATCAGATCAAATTCCAAACACAAGCAGCATTTAGCTTGCTTTAAAGGCATTTCAGCCTTAACAAGTAAACCTTAAAGATCATTTAAAATTAACTCAGCTATACAACCACTTATGTTAACCTTATTTGCTGTCAAGCCAAACCTGATAGAAACTGTCAGTAATCCCCTATTACCACTTCCTAACACAGATAATATAACGATCTGAAAGTAATCTGACTTTCTGCTTCAGAACAAAATTATAGGATTACAAATGTATTTTTTCTTCATGAAAAACAAACTGTTGCTATAAATTTGGTATTATATTCCTTACAGGAAAACTTAATGTATTCTTTATTTCCACTGTTTTTTGTTAATATGCTATGCCTATATTTATTTAATAATATGGTGTTTTCTACAACTAGGAAAAAAATCAAGACCTTTATGTGCCAATCATAAACAAAAATAACACCAGGAAATCTTCTCAATTTCAGCATATGCAGGATCAAGCCCTGAACTGACATTATCCATCACTGTATGTGTATAACGCAAAATTAATTTGATATGTTAATTTTGTACTTCTGGTAGTATTTGCTCTTAAATACCCCTGGGAGGATTCATAAAATGAGTAAGATGTGCCACTGCATATGGCAGAGTAATTGCATTGGAGACACGATTCTCTACAAACATTTTTTCATGAGATTTTTCTGAAAATCATGAACGTCGAGCTCAGTAAAACTCCTTAGAATCATAGAATCATAG
>VYXB01010690.1:5049-15147 GCA_013397135.1 Pachyramphus minor
CGGCGGGAGATGCTGCCTAAGGCGGAGTCCAGCGACCAGATCGCGGCCTGGGCGGGCCCCCCCGTGCCGTGCGCCCCCGCGCTGCCTAAGGCCGTGTCCAGCGAGTTCCTCGCCGGCGGGCGGGCGGGCTTGGCCCTCCGAGCGGAGCGAGGCGAGCTGCCCCTCCTCGGCCGGCGCCTCGGCTCCGGCGACGCGTGCGATCCGCTGCCGGATTACCCGGGAGGGACCCAAGAGGACGGCGCGTTTCGGTGAGCGGGGCCGCGGGGGGATCGCGGGGACAGGGAGCGCAGCGCCGAGGCCCCCGCTTTGTGCTGGACCTGCACGTCTCCTCCCCACTGTGGAGGGTTCAGCTGGAGGATTTGGGGTGCGAGACTGCAGTCAGGCACGCTCGCGCGCGGAGAATGCCTGGTGCCGCTGTCCGTGCGGGATATCATAATAGAGCTACAGGCTACCTAACCCCGTTATCCCCTAGCGCTGGGGCTTGCCTGGGCACTGCCCTCCCTCCCTGTTGAAACACGTCCTCGTGACTGAGACGGCTCCTGGCTGCTGCCAAATGAGCCCGCGGGCCCTTTGCTGGTGCCCGTTTCTCAATGGCATTGATGTGTTGTGAGGGATGTGGCTTTGCGCTGCTGAAGGACACCACTGCGGGGCTGCAGAACCGCTGTCACATGCGCTGCTCTGGTCTTTAGGGCTGGCAGGGGTTGAGGACTGAGATCCGGGTCTTTGTTGCCAGGAGCACAAGCTCCTGCCGCGATTCCTGGTGATGGGAGGGGGAGCAGATTTCTTGAAGGTGGTGGTGAAAATGAGGGCTCTTTATGCAGGTTTTTAGAATTATCAGGTGCAGATCCTGGGGGAATTTGAAAGCAAGAACTTATCTCCCTCAAACGGGAGTTAAGTTGTATGTGCCCTGATTAAGCTTCAGCATTGGCTACTTCTGTTGCCAGCAAAAAGCTTCCTTGGTGGAGCTAGGGATTGAACAGGGGACGGGAACCCCTCTGAGCCCCAGTGTTAGCCTGTTCTTCCTTTGTCCTCCCAAGCATCACAGTGGTCACCTGGAACGTGGGCACAGCCATGCCCCCGAATGATGTGACATCCCTGCTGCACCTCAACACGGGCGAGACAAACGATGTGGACATGATTGCCATTGGGTAAGAGGGTGAGGTGCAGGGCCCCCTCCCCTGCCCTACAATATCCCTTTTCAGGGGATCCCCACAGCCCTGGGGTATGAGGAATGGGAGAGCTGCAGCCTCAGCCTCCCTGTATCCCAGGGAGCAGGGAAGTGTGTGCATCACAAGTGGTAATATATCAGAAAAGGTGATGGAAAATCAGTTCCTGGTAGAATGTGAGTGCTGAGGGGAACAAAACTCTTGAGTACTGATTAGACTTAAATCCTTGATGAGCCTGAGGCTGGCTGTGCCAGGCCAAGTGACCTATGGCAATCCTGGGGTCAGGTTTGTCAAGGCATTTAACTCACCTGCCCCGAGTCCTCTGGGAGTGTTTTGCTCCTTTCTGCTTTTGTGCGTGGTATATAGGCCTCAAGGGCATAGATCTGCTGTACTCCCCCAGCTGGATTGGCTCCATGCCCCAGTACATGGAGTTGCTGGCAAGGCAGTGCCACGGTGCTGTGGTGAAATGAGCTTGCCAGTATCTGATCACAAACTGGTCCCTTGAGGTCTGTGGTGGTGTGTGGATTCCTGCTGAGGCTGGGGCTGTGCTGTCTTTGCACAGGGAGCAGGAAGTAGCCTCTGCTGACCAGTGTGATATGGGAGAGCTGGATCTGCCTCCAGGAGGTTCCCAGGGACTGCCCTGAAGCTCCTAGCCTTGGGAATAGTGGTGGAAGGCTGAGGCTGCCACAGCTACAACACTGTGTTGGAGCCAATCTCCCAGTCCCCTTGGCATTGTAGACCAGTGGGATAGAACTGTGCGGGCTGTGGAGGTGGACCTGAGCTGGATGGATGGGGTGGGGGGTATAGCTAGCAGCATGGGATGTGCGGGGACCGTGTTAGGTCCAGGGTAGGGTATCCTGCAATCCTCACCTCCCAGCATCTCTGGCTGTCTCCTTCCTTTGACCTGTGTCTTTGTGCGTGAAGCACCTGATATTTTTGGGCAAGACAGTTCCTGCTTCTGCTGTTTTCTGTGGACATTCTTGCTTCTTTCACTAATTGCTGAGCTAGGAGGAGCACTACTAACTTTCGGGTTGCTGCTGCTCTGAGCTGGGTGGCTTGAGTGCATCTGGACACCCTGTGCTGGTGAGACTTGATTTCTATGTAGAGACTGGTTAAGCTGAAAGGCCCTGTAAACCCCTCTTGCACCTTGAGATGGGCTTTAGGCTGCTGCCCAGCTCTGTGCAGCTGAACTGCTTCTGCTTTAGAAAGGGCCAAGGCCTTCTGGGTTCAGGGTCACTTGTGCCTCCTGCCAGCACGTGGTCCAGCATTGCTGGAGCAAGGTCATGGCTGGTTTGTGCTCTAAACCCAGGGTCTTCCCTTGAACTACTCTTCCTACCCTGTACTGCTCCCGAGTACTGTGCTTTGGCAACTCTCCCAAGGAGTTCTCACTACCTAGGACACACACTTTTCTGGTGTTGCTGAGGGATCTATCCCCTTCCTCCCAGGCTGCAGGAGGTGAACTCCAAGATAAACAAGCGCCTGAAGGATGCCCTCTTCACAGATCAGTGGAGCGAGCTCTTTATGGATGTGCTGAGTCCCTTCCATTTCATCCTGGTAAGGAGTCCTGAAGGTGCTGGCAGCTGGTGTTCCCTCTGCCTGCCGCAGAGAGGGAGAGCTGGACTGCAGGGCAGAGGGAGGTGCAGTGGGAGAGCTTGCTGGAGAGGCAGCCTGTAGCCTCCAAACAGTGTGTGGGGGCCAGAGCTGCACCTCACCAGTGAGCTGTCTGGCTTATGCTACCCTGCTCCTTTTCCTGTGCTTATGATTCCCCACTAGTGCTTTGGGGCCACTTCTTGTTGCCCACTGCATTGAACCAGGGTGCGGAGGTGAATGTGGGAACTGGTCTGTGCTGCTGACAGCAGCTTGTGGGCCCAGAGGCAGGTTCGGCTCCTGGAGGCACTCACCCCAGAGCATACATAAGTCCAGCATCTCTGAGGCTCAGGCTTGGCTGTTAGTGTTCAGGAGGGTGTGCACAGATCTCTGAACTGAACGTGCTATTAGTCACCTGCAGGATGGGGGGACATGAGAAGGATGGAGGTGCTGGCTCATGGCCCCTGTGGGCTCTCTACCATCCTGCTCCAGCCCCTGCTCCCATTCCAGGTCAGCACAGTGCGGATGCAAGGTGTGATCCTGCTGGTGTTTGCCAAGTACTACCACCTGCCCTTCCTGCAGGACATCCAGACAGATTGCACCAGGACAGGGCTAGGGGGCTACTGGGTGAGTGTGGCCCTGGGGGAAGGTAGCAAGGGGCTGGCTTCCCTAGAAGTCATGGGATCCTCTCGGTGCAGGGCAACAAGGGTGGGGTGAGTGTTCGTCTCTCCATCTTCGGCCACATGGTCTGCTTCCTGAACTGCCACCTGCCAGCACACCTGGAGAAGGCGGAGCAGCGCAAGGAGGACTTTGCCACCATACTGCACATGCAGCAGTTTGAGGGGCGTGTGGCCAACGGCATCCTGGACCATGAGTGCGTACCCCACCAGTTTGCTCCCCAGTGCTCTAGTGCCAGCCCCAGTCCTTGACCGCCTCCATGTAGGGTCTGGGGTCTGACCTCTGTGTTGCAGCACAGCTTGGAGATCAGGTCTTGCCTGCAGAAATGCAGAATTGTCCCATGGCCCAGTGGGAACTCAGCATGCTGGGGTAGGTGTTTAGAGGGGTCTTTGGTCTCCCATAGGGCACATTCAGGCCTGGTGCAGCTCCTGCTGTACTAGCCCAGTTGCGGTTTGGGACCGATGAGGTGGAGTGCCCAGCTCTGCACAGCTTGTGTGGTCTGACTCTGGTGGGTGCCTCACTGTAGAAATTTCACCCTTGGTTTCAGCTCAGGGCAGTCTGCCTGGTTTGGTTAATGGTGCCTAGTCCTACCTTGCAGAATCCTGGCAGTTGGCCAGGCTGCTGGCTGAGTACTGACCTGTGCCAGTGCTCCCAAGAGCACCTGTGCTGTGAGCTGAGGCTGCATGCAGGCTGGGGACATTTTTCCCCTGCTGTCCCCAGCTCCAGTAGCTTCAGCCCATTGCCCTCCCTTCCACAGCCTCGTGTTCTGGTTTGGGGACCTCAATTTCCGCATCGAGAGCCTGGACATCTGCTTTGTGAAGTATGCCATTGACAGCAACGTCCTGAGCCAGCTCTGGGAGAAGGACCAGGTGAGGGATGGGCATGTTGCCAGACTCCACTGGCCCTGAGCAGTGTTTGACTCTCCCCAAAACTTCCTGTGCAGCTGTGGGACAAGACATGTCCCCTTGCAGCCCATAGGGCATGAGGAGCTCTGGCTCTCTTGTCTCTGTGGGGAAGGGACAGCAGACCAAGCTGGCACATGCTTCCCTTATCAGTGTGAGGAAGACTCAAGGCATTGGGTCTATGAACTGGCTGCTGGCATAGATGGACAAACCCTGAAAGCTGTGGGAGCTGGCAGGAATGGGGCAGAGATGTGACTATGTGTGAGAGCAGAGAGATCTTGGTCTGGCCATGGGGGCTGGTGTGCTCCTTTACCTCCTCTCTTCCCCACAGCTGAACATTGCCAAAAGCACCTGGCCTGTTCTCAGAGGGTTTCAGGAGGGACCGCTGAACTTCCCACCCACCTTTAAGTTTGATGTCGGCACCAACAAGTATGACAGCAGGTAGGAGGGCAGAGCTGGGCGGGAGCTGGGGGAGAGGGATGCAGAAGCAGTGAAGCTCAGAGCCAGGGTGGATGCTTGTGCGGATGGGTGGGGGGAGCAGTTGTGCTGGGCCAGGCATGGGCTGGACTGGGACATGACTGCAGTGCTGGTGCTAGTGCAGGTCTGTCCCTGCAGCCACGCTGAGCTGAGTGGTGAGATGAACTGCACCCCCTGCCCATGCATGCTGTAGTGCTAGGGGGAGGCAGTTTGGGTCAGAGCATGCTGCTCTTGCCAGGCAAGAGATGCCCCTCTGTGCCCTACAGTGCCAAGAAGCGAAAACCTGCCTGGACTGACCGCATCCTGTGGAAGATCAAATCTCCCAGCACAGGGCTGGGGGCAGGCAGGCGCCGGCCTAGCCAGGGTGTGCTGTCAGTGAGCCAGCTCTGCTACTGCAGCCACATGGAGTACACTGTCAGCGACCACAAGCCAGTAGCTGCCATCTTTGCTGTGCAGGTGAGCACTGTCCAGGGCTGCTGGGAACACAAGCAGGAGCTGCAGGGGTGGGATGCCCAGCTTGTGTGTGGGGGTGTACTTTATTTCTGTTTGGCAAACTCAGCTGCCTTGCCCCTGGCTGGGGGCTGCTGTGGGTGTGTGCATGGGGACCCAGGCCCAGAGAGGTGCCACTGGGCAACAACCATGCCCTTGCTTACTATGTACCTGTCTCTGACAGTTTGCTTCCAAGGTGGACAAGCCCCCGGTTGAGATTTATGTGGCTGACGAGTGGAGCAGGCCTGAGCAAGCAGTTGTCAGGTACAAGATGGCTGTTGGCTTCCACCGGAGCTCCTGGGACTGGATAGGACTCTACCGGGTAGGGGCTTGGGGGCTGCTGGGGCTGGAGGGAGTGGGGAGCACTGCACAGCACTGCGGGGGTCCCTTCTGAGCTACCCACCAGCGAACATGGGTGCACAGCGTGGAGCTGTGCCCTCCCTTCCCCTGGCAGCATGATGTGACCCTGCTTCAGGAGGCTCAGGTCCAGCAGTTCCCTCTTCCTCCTGTTCTGCAGGCCCCACAGGGCCCTGGTACACTTGGGGGGTGTGAGGCAGCTCTGGGTCTCCCTGTGTAAGCAGAGAGTAAAGGCCAGGCATGGGTAATGGTGCCAAGTGGGGCGGATGTTCCCCCACTCACCTGTGTTCTCCTATGTAACATAGGTGGGCTTTCGGCACCCTAAAGACTATGTGTCCTATGTCTGGGCCAGGAGCGACGATGGGGAGCGCTGCCTGGAGAAGCAGCTCTGTGCACAGGTGAGCTGGGGCCAGCCCTGCTGGGATGTCTGCCCCACTACGGGGGAACAGTGGCCCCTTTGTGCCCCTGGATGGTGGGGGGAGAGCACCTTATTGCTTTATGCTGAGCCTCAGGCAGGCCTGTGCTGCTAGCAGTGAGGATTTGTGCTTTTGGCTGGGGCTGGAAGTGGGAGGGGCACCCCTGTGCCCAGGCCTAGTGTCCATCAGGTGTCTCTGGGCTGCAGGTGATGTTCTCTGAGGAAGCGCTGCCTAAGGGGAATGGCGAGTACATCCTTGGATACTACAGCAACACTTCCAGCAGCATTGCTGGTGTGACTGAGCCCTTCCAGGTGAGCACAGCATAGATAGAGATGAGGGTGAGGGGCTGGGGGCACAGGGGGAGGGATGTGCGTGGGGGTCCCTGGCTGGGGGAGGCCAGCTGCTGTGGTACCCCACAGCCCCCTGTGAGGGTCAGCCAGTGGTGCTGATACAGGGGTGCAGATCTCCCTGCCCAGGTCAGAGGAGGGCAGCAGCCCCACGGACAGCTCAGGGAGCAGCTCAGAAGAGGATGACAGTACACTTGTCCTGTTGGCCCCCAAATCCCGTAGCCCCAGCCCGGGCAAGATGAAACGGCACCGGAGCCGAAGCCCCAGCCTGGCCAAGTTCCAGGGCCTCATCCTGCGGCCATCAAGCCGGGACAGGGGAACAAGCCGCAGCCCCTCACCCCAGAGCCGCCGCGGCCTCCCCAGGGATATCCCCACCATCCATGTGCCCCAGGAGCTGGGGTGCTGTGGAGCCAAAGGCAAGGAGCCGAGGCAGGCAGCTGACAGCCTGGAGGGCAGCTCTTTCTACCAGACTATACAGGAGGAGGGTCGCTCCCAGCACGTCTCCACTGACAGCCCACTGGCCAGGGCTGATCCCCGGAACCTGGGCCTGCTGCCTGCACTCCGCCTGGAGATGATTGACAAGGCGCTGGGCCAGCGGCAAGAGAATGTGGATCAGGGCTATTATCCCTGTCAGAGGATGAGCTCCATCAGCCCCCCAGGCTGTGGCACCTCCCCAAAAGAGGGCTGCAGCCCCCAGGAACTGGACAGCCATAGCTGTGCCATGGGCCGCTGATGTAGTGGCCTCCTCTCTCCTCCCCATAGTGTGCTCGCTGTGTGCTTTCCTCTGCCACTTTCCTGCTAAGACATCCTCTCCCTTATTTATTGCAGTGACTCCTCATGCCTGTTGTGTGCCTGGCAAGTAGGGGTATTCTCCTCTGCTCCCCTCAGCCCAAGCTGCTCCCCAGGGTAGGGCTGGGAGGTGACCTAGGGCAGGGTGGGGAAAGCTGGTCTAGTGCAGTTTGGGGAGATTCCTCATGAACTTCCAAGTGCAGGATTTGTCAGTCTCATGACAGCAGTGCTGGCCTTGCACCCAAGGTGGCAGGGGAGGCCAAGACAGGGCTCTGGCAGGAATGGTGATGGGCACAGAGTGAGGACCATCCCAGGTTACCCCAGAGGTCAAAGCTTGCTCCTTCCCTGTTCTACCACTGTGCCTCAGCCCAGACATAGTGCAAGCAATGAAATAAACAATCCTGCCCACCCCAGCTGCACTGTGGTCACTGCCAGAGGGCAGGATCAGCCCTGGGGGTGGGGGCTGCAGTGTGAACAGGGGCAGAAGGCTCAGCCCTGGCACCATCTACCATGCTCTGACCATTCTTTATTTATCTTCTGCTGCATGCAGGGACTGATCCTAGCCCTCCTACTGTGCCTGGGCAAGGGGGTCAGGCTCACACCTCACTGCTCAGGCCCTCCATTTAAAGGGTCACCAATATAGGGGTGGGGGGCCCATTCTGGCCCCAGAGCACAACAGGGAAGGAAGACAATGGGTTTCCCCTTTTCTGAGCCCTTCTATTTCCTCCCCCTTGCTCTGATGCTTGTGGATGGCAGCCACAGCTCCTTGAGTCTTCTCCGTCCCTCTGCCTGCTCTGGCTGTGGTCCTCAGCTCCATGCTGTCATGCTCAGTGCTATCCTTTTTCTCAAGAACCAGAAATGAAGCAGCTCTAGGCTCCAGCTACTGTACAGCACATCTTCCCCTTCCTTCCCAAGGCAGCACTGCTCAGGTGTCATCGGGGCACTGTGTGGGGCTGAGCACCTGGCATCTGCTTCAGGGCCAGGTGCTGGCACTGCTCACAGAGTGGGCCTCTGCCAGCCTGTGTCTTCCAGTCTGGATGCTTGGTCTTGGAGCTCACATGCAGAGGGCCCCAACACCTCAGAGTCTTTTGGAGCTGCTTTGCAGGTAAAAGCACAGCCCTGGTCACTGTGGTACAGCTGCTGGAGAAGCAAAGCTGGGCATGTCAGTGTAACCCTGCAGCACTGACAGCCAATGCCTGCCCTGCAGCCTGCTCATGGCATAGCCAAGCAGGGGCCAGTGCTTACATTCCTGGCTTCATGCCTCACACACAGGCCACAGCCGCTGGATTCTCTGCACTTACCTGTCCTCTGACCCCCTGCCTGGGCTGCAGGCAGCAAGCTGACCCAGAACAAAGCAGTCTGTGGCGATGTGGTTAGCCAGGATGGCCACCTCCATGTCACTGCAGTTCTTCATCCTGCGCAGGCACCGTGCCAGCCTGCAGGCACAGGAGGGCCATGGTCAGCAGGTGCTGGCCAGGGCAGACATCCCACCTCCTCTGATCCCAAACTGCACACAGTGCCGTTTTCTTCCTGGACACACACCTGCGGGTGCAATTGCAGTGGAGAAGTGTCTGGCTGTTCACGTTGTGCAGCTGGTACCTCACCTCATGGGGTGCGATCTGGTGCTCACACTTACCCAGATGCTTGTAGCACCTGCACACCCTGCCTGGGCCTGACGACAGTAGGGAGGTGAAGGGCACCCCCAGCACATGACCCCACCAGGCTGAGGCCTAGAGGCACCCCAGCACCAGCTCACCCTGCTGCCTGTGCTCCTCCACAGTGGGCACTGCGGTGGGCCCACTCCATGCTGTGGTTGGGCTGGGTCTCTCGCTGCCATCCCATGGGTGGGCCAAGCCCCCAGCTCCTTGCTCTGCTTTTCCCAGTGCGCTCCTTGCTCCAGCTGGATCCTGTCCCAACATAGTCAGTGCTGTTGGGGGGCCAGGCTTCAGGCCTTGTTGTGCTACTTGGTGCCTGGCTGTAGGCTCAGCCTTGTCCCTGGCCAACACAGGGATATGTGGGCCCTGCTGGGCTGTCCCAGGTCTCCATGCCTGGCGGTGTACAGGCTTTGGCCCCAGTTCCTGTTGGAGCTGCTTGCGCCCTGCTCTGGAGGAATTCCTTCCCTTACCCGGGAGCTGTGCAGCAGAGCTGCCTCTCTCCTCTGCAGGCAGGATGGGGTGGTACTGACTCTGCTGCACCATCCTGGCCAGGGGCACTACACCGTAACGCTCACACCTGGGGACACCACATGCTGTGAGGCCCTGCACACCAGCCAAGCCATGCCCGGTGGGGCAGCAGGGCAGGGTGCACTGGGAGCCGGGCCACCCCCAGGCACTCACCTGCCCCACCAGTGCCACTGGACGCACTCCTCGCTCTCTTCCAGCACGAAGCATGGCACCTCGAGCAGGTTGAAGAAAGTGACGCCAATGATGTTGGAGACGGTGTCGTTGATGGCGAGCAGGCACTGCCGGAACCTGCAGGCAGGGACCGGTGAGCGGGGCTGGTGTCCCCAGCCCTCCCGGTGCCCCTCCCCCGGCGCTGGGCGCACCTGGCGTCACAGTCACAGTGGGACACGGTGTGCAGGCGGTAGTTGCGGATGCCATAGTTGAACTGCAGCGCCGTGATCTGCGCCCAGCACTGGTCGTGCTCCCGGCAGCACCGATCGGGACCGCGGAACAGCCCTGCGGAGGCGCCGGTGAGCGCGGCCCCGCGGAGGCAGCCCGGGTGCCCGCGCCGCCCCCCGCCGCCCCGTACCCAGCTCGGTCCAGTTCCCTGCCGAGTCCCCGGCGCCGCACCACAACGTGCCCGGCAGCGTCCAGCCCCGGCGTCGGCGTTGCGCTCCCGCCTTTGCCGGGTCGGTGCAGGCGGCGCGGCGCCGCCACAGAGCGGACAG
>VYXB01010696.1:7866-25181 GCA_013397135.1 Pachyramphus minor
GACCTCTTAGAAATGGGTTCTGATTTCTGTGTCTGCCTGGGCCTGAATAATATACTAGGCATATAACAGGCAAATATAAATATAAAATTTATATTAAAATATTTTTAAAGACTTTATAAATAAAATACTTTTCCCACGTATTATGTTAATACACATCTGCGACAATACAGCTTGACAAGTCAACAGAGAGCAAAAAGTAACTAAAATATGAGCAGTTCTTAGACTAAGAGAAAAGTACTTTCTTATTTTGATATTTGAGCATCTAACAAAGCATACACGGTTTCAGTGTTGGTCAGGTCCTTCCTTACCACATCCTCCCATCCTGTGTTATATACCTCTTCCTCTATTGGGCAAACTAATATCATTTAGGTGCTGCCAAAGGAAACAAATAGAATTTCTGGGAGAATTAAAAAAAAAAACCATGAATAAAGAGGGAATTCAAAAGGGAAACAAAAATGTTTTTAACAGTTCTAAAAGCTTTGAATTATTTAAAATACTATTTTGAATATTTAAACCAGATTCTAAGTGTTTGATAAAATCTCCAGCAACAAACTTGCTCATATTAGAAGATACATACAGCATAAATAATTTCCCATGTTTAGGCATCGGCTTCTTGGTAGTACTTTCTCAACTGGTAATCAAAGTTATCATTTTCTAATGTGTTTTGAAGACCAGATGAGTAGATGTATTGTAAATCAACATCTTATTAGGTAAATCAACATCTTATTAGGTCTCAACCTCACAGAGCTGAAGTTAGCAACCATGTGATCTACGAACAGCAGAAGATGAGGTTTGAAAAATCATGAGAACTAAAGACATGACAGTTTCACATTCATTTCCAGAGATAACTTCTGTGCCATCTATGTCTTTTCATGCATTTGACCACAGTATAATTTTCCATGGACTGACGCTGCTCTACCCCTTACTCTCCTATTCTTCCCCAGCCACAGGAAATATTCTCATTGGGGCGGGGCGGGGGGGGAATAAAGAAAAGAAAAAAAAAACCAACATGAGTTTCTGAGCTCACAGGGCTTTTAATATACAAATGAAAGAGTGAATCCTTACCCCTTGCCTCTCATCACTCCTAATAATGAAAGCAAAGCTCCAAAGATGTCTGTGAACAGAACACATTTTGAATAGCACTACTGAGTTTCATCTGAATAGCTTCTGAAGACCAGTCATCTTTCCTTGGCTGTTGGCAGTGTTCAAATCTTACATGGGCAGATGTCTGTTAAAGTCCAAGAGGTTTGGTCCTTATGAGCATTAAATAGAAGTCATAAGAGGGTGACAGCCGCACGGTCTGCTGACAGCCAGAATTGATCTGGTACCCTTAAGGATTGAATGAACTAACAGTTGTGTTTGACCCAGCAAGCTTCTTTAACTCATCCATCTGGCTGCTTAACTTGTTGACTACATAATTATACATAATAAAAGAATTATTATGCAATTTTTTATATTTTCAATCATTGTCAAACATAGTAGTTGGGTTTAAGGAAAGGAAACTACTAAGAATCCAATAAAGACAGTTTCCCAATTAAGCTAGTTATCATTACCACTATGAAAACAGTAAAGAATTCCCAATAAACTTGGTTAGAGTTACTTATTTAACCTAGATATCTAGAAATATTTAGATAGATTATGTACCACGATCTATGTGATACATAGAATATAGACCCCTGGACTGGTCTCTGCTGATCCCAGTCTTCGAACAATTCAAGCCAATTTACATTAATTAGCATGTGTTTCTTAGTAGGGATGTTAAGATAATGTAAAATTTATTACAAGAATCAAAGCTAGAAGCAGAACCTAAGACTTCATGCTGGCATTTGCTGGTGAATTTGATCCATGTTTGCTAATTCAATGAAAAAATATGTGACATTATTCTTTAGAGTTAGAATATTTTTCCTCTAGGGTAAGACAAGCTACTAACATTTCACATGATGGACAGATAAGGAAAATTATGTTCTCTTAAATAAATTGTACTATCTGTTGCCATGTTTCCATTGGAAAGAAGACACATATTTCGAATTCTTGAATAGGCTAAATACATTAATCACTAGCTTTCAAGGAAAAGAAGTCATAAGAATGAGCTCAAGTAACCATTTTTAAAAAGCCTTGCTGCTGTGTTTGCTCTCCACCCATTCATGGCATTTCCACAGACAAGTCATTCCATCCCTTCTGCTGCAGCAGAAAGGAGCTTGCTGCGATGTGGGCTAAGGGCTATATGCAAGACCCTCCTTTTGTGACCTGTATAATAAAATATGTACACAAGAAAATGAAAGATACAGCAGAATTCTACATGATTATGCCAGTCATTTTCACAAGCCCCTCCCACACTGTGGCTTGTTTCACTTTTACTGTAGCAGAAAAACACGCTGCACAGGGTATGGGAGGCTAGGATTGGAGTTGGATGAAGGGTTGGACTCGATGATCTCTGAGGTCTTTTCCAACCCAATTGATTCTATGATTATCTGTTGAACATTTTCATATCAATAAAGAGCTGAAGGCAATGTATTCTTATTAGAGACCAGACTTTAACTGACAGGGCTGCACCACATTGAGGAGATGTTTCTGTCCAAGGAATACAATGAACCTGAACTCTTCAGTCTCCACATACTTAAAACATCTGTCTCGTCTGTATTTGGTAATGTCTCTCACTTCTAAGCTTTCCCATCTTGCTGCACAGACCTTGCAGACGGTTTGTAGCTGATCCAATAATAATGAGATAGTGTCTCCAGCTACTTGGCTATTACAGTTAAGATCTTTTAACAGTGATCCCACCAAAACATCTGGTGAAATTGTATCTTGAGCTTGTGTGCAGTGGCAGTAAACCTTGAGTCTATACTGAAGGCAAGAAGCTCTCCCAGTCTAGCATCGCAAAGAATGTGCAAAACTCATCAACCTGGTTATAGAAGAACCTCCCTCAGTAGAAGCAACTGAATTTGAACCAAAGGCAGAAAGAGTCTGGTATTAAACTGAGACTGTTGAGAGCTGTATTTACCAAACTGCTCTGCCATAGACCTCCTGTATCATCTAACAGTATGTCAATGCTAAGCAAACCCATGAGGTTTTTAGGCACACAGCAGCGTGAGCAATTTGAAGCCCCTTTCCTTGTTACTGCCCACTGGCTTCTCTGGCTGGTGAGTTAGTGACAATCACATAACTAAGGTAGTTACACAAGGGGAAACAAAAGCATCTGAGTTATAGTTTCTAAAAAGACCAGATGAACCCCATCCTAAAAAGAAGTATGAAGATAAGAAATCATGTGTGACCAACTTAAATGAATGTGGGTGACCTATGTCCTCCCATGTGTTCTCCATGAACACAAGAGGATTGCAGTCGTCTAGCTCAAAATATTATGGGGATAAACATGTGAGGAACTGTAAAGCCCTCTGAAACTGTAATACGTACCACAATGGTACCTGATGAAGCCTCACAGGACTTTTGCAAATGGACAGAATGCCCTAACTGCTACAATGGCTCCTTGGAGACACTGTTACTAAAAGCAAATATCTGATGTCCTGGTGCTGAGTAATATGTGTTCCTCCTCAACTCTGTGACTTGAATTTCAACACGACCATTAAATTATTTCAGCACAGATTAATTTTCAGGTTTTGCTCCTTCTCCAGTTATTGAAATGTACTCAATCTTTGCTATATATTTAGGACCACGAGTTTACAGCTCAGTGAATTCTTTATAATGTGTCCATTCGGTGTCCATAATGATTTGAAGGAAGAGCTTGAGGTGTAGTCTTTGGAGACATCCAAAACACTGACTGAAATTCGATTAATAGTCTAAGTCAAAAAGTTTTTTGAGTGGAGTTTTCTGGGTTTATTTCATTGCTTCAAGATCATATTCAGGTCAAGTATTTTTCAAAGCATTTATATATCTTGCTTGCCTGTATGTTTTCTTTGATCTACAACAATTTTTCTAAGGGGAGGGCATTTACAGCCAAAATTATTCTCTTTTTTTCTAATAAATTACTCTAATAGTTCTACCAGAAGTATCTCAAAAGTGAACTGACTGCTACAAAATCTTTCAGTTGTCATTTTCTAAATATGCAACAGTCAATTACTAAAGTACTCAACAGGTGCTGATGGATCTTCATTGCTAACTGGGGTCTTCAGCATTTGCAGGAGCATTAAACAATGAAAAACAGTTACCACTTATCTGATCATTTCTTTGGATGTAAAACTTCCGTGATTAAGGGTGTCTCAGGCTGACTTAGAACCATCTCATCCATTACAGTATTTTTTGTGAGCATATTTTGATACATCCACAATTTCTTCCATTAACATTAAATTGCTTGCAGCAAGTTATTAAGAGTCCTCATAAGCCAGAATGTGTCTGTGTAGCAATGACCTGGTCTTTTTGTTCATGAATAGCATCAGAAACAGAGAGGCTTAATAGCAAGGACAAACTTCTGTGTATAGTGGAGCTCTACAGCACCATATACAATTGAAAAGCATGGGATATTTCCATATTTTCATCTGATTTCCAAGAAGGTCTTGTTCCATCATCAGTTCCCTGGTTTGGGGTAATTTAAAATTCTACTTCTGTTTTCAGAAAGGCTTAGTATACACCATTCAGAGACTTGAAGTGTTATCTACAATGTTTAAACAAGCTGGGAAATAGTCACAGCAGAATATTCACTTTTTTAGAAATTAGATTATTTAACTCCATACAGCTCTTCAAAGTACAGTTGCCTTGTTGTCCTATCTAAACACGGTAATAGCTTATCAGTATAAAACCAAAGTCCTTAAAACACATCCCCATCTAAGTTGTAATAGCTCCAGAAAAGCAAGAGTTATACTGCTTTACTACAGCTGAGAATCTGTTCATCTCTCTCCTAATATTCAAACTCCAAAGACAGGTGCTTGCCTTCTGACTCTCACACCTCTCCCCACCCCTGTGCTCTGGAAAATTTTTCTCCCTTTCAACATTCTCTTCACATGAAGAGCTTTGGCCAGAACTATTATTACCAATAAGGAAATAAGATCAGAAGTATGACCATCTCCTCCTCAATCACTTTGGTACGCAGACAGAAGTGGTGAATGCAAAACAACAATGGCTTCTGAATCCAATCACACCCTGCAGTGCTGAACGTAGCACAATTGCACATGCAGAGAAAATCCTGCTGTTCCTCTGACTGCAGAACCACCCTCCAAGTCAGCTGGAGTTTGCCAAATGAGCACAGCTATACAAAAAGAACATAGGCTAAGTATGCAGACATTTCATCATTTCACCTGAGAATCTGTAGCTGCACTTTGGATGATTTTCTCACAATTTATTTCCCAGACACTGAAAATCCCATCTTTCATTCCACCTCTCGTACTAGGGACTTCAGTCTGCCAAGGACATCAGTTTATAGCTTAAAAAATAAAAAGATAACACATGCCAGAACAGACCAGGAGGTTAGCTGGGAGAACAGAGCAGTTTTGTCTTAGTTGAAAAAACAAACTACAACAGGCACCCAGAGTGTACACACAGTCCAGAGTAAGATCCCAAAACTTCAAATGATGCTTCCCTTTGCCATTGCTTCACAGTGGCCTGCACAGCTCCACATACCCTCATAAAACTGGAGCTTTCCTCTGTATCCTTAACAGGTCACAGACTTACACCTCCATACCACAGGAAACCAGAAGAATGAAGTCTTATTGCCTCAGCCAACCCATCACAGAAGTCTAAGCAAAGTGACCTACAGGGCTTACAAGAGACCTAGTTTCTTCTGAGATATTTCCAGGATATGCCTAAGGTCCAGAATCTACTTGAAGAAAAGTATCTCAGAACTGAATTCCACCTCTTACAATAAACTTTTCTGACCCCTTAATCCTAGCACTTCAGGCCAGCCTCAGACTGTTTTGTGAGGATAAACGGCTTATAAATGCCAGACTCCCCTGCCTTTTACTGCTAATACCTGGCCTATCTCCACACAGATGGGGACTTCATGAAGAACAAAAAATTGTTTCATTTAGAGTTTCCTTCTTCAGATTATTTGCCACCAGCAACAACATGAAAATATTGGCAGGAGGGCAAAAGATACCTCATGTGTTAAATTAATTGCAGCAGAAAGAATTTCCCAAAACTCACAAGATTGAAATATCTTGTTTGCAAACTTGTGAGTATTGCACCACCAAACTTTTCTGTGCAAGGTAAATAAAGAAAGGAGAACATGGTAAAAGTTATTTCTGTTTGCCAATAGATTTGCAAAGGCCTTCTAATCCAGTAAAGTTCCCTAATGAAAACCCTAGCAAACTTTTCTAAGAGGAATCTAAAAATAATCCCCAGCAAGCACCCAGCCCCTTGAGAGACGGGCAACCGAACTAGTTTATTCCAAAATAACAAGGGCTTATAGAGGCTGTTTGAACAGTGACACGTCACAACAGCTGACCTTCTTAACCAATCACAATCAGGCATGCAACTGAGCATGTGCACTAGAGTACCTGTGGACTACAACTCCCAGAAAGCCTTTCGGCTCTCTTTCTGTGACATGAACCGCTGCAGAGGACAATTGGTCTTAAAGTTGACTGTATCACAGGCAGAAGAAACTAACAGATATCACTGAGATAATTTGAAACATGTTCTAACTGTCCACATCTACAATATGCTTTCATGAGAACTAATAAAGAAAACCAGACATTCCTTCTCCATATGACTTAACTGCTGAGGAATAGCTATGGTTTTCAGTGGCTATGACTGCAATTTTACACTAGGGTCACTATGCCACATATTCAATATACCACCACTAGACCCACCTACCAGCAACCGGTTAGTTAGTGACCATTTCAGGTGCAAATGCCTTGTTTGTTTTGGCAAAAAGTCCCAAAATGGTGGGGAACGTCATGGTGATGAATAGAAATTAGCATGAACCACTGTAGACAAGAAAAGATAGATATGGGTTTAATGATAAAAAAGAAAAGCTACTTCATCACACTGATGTTTCTTCAGTGGTTTCAGAAGCAAACCACATCAGAGTGAAATGAGTCTGCAGAACAATAGTATTTTAGTAACAGGAAAATCAAGCCAACTATCAGAAACACACCCTGACTGTAAAGGTGGCTGGCAACAGAAGGGAGCCGGTCAGCGACTCTTTTCAAGCCAGGCAGAATATCTGTTCTCCCTCACAGTTTCATTTCCATGAGGACACATCACACTGTATGCCACTAATCTGCGCTCTTTTCAACTGTCAAGCCATTTAATGTAAACGATTTCCTGTTCTTCGTGAAATTTTTTTTGTAAGATGGTCTTGCCAAGGCTAGATATGACTCCACACCCAACAAAAAAACAGTGTAAAACTGCATTGCACAGGGAAAGGGCATACTAGCAAGTAATGTGTTCTTTGGTTCTATCACTTCCCCTACCTCCTTTCTCCCTCTCACTCCAAGGCTTAAAGAAAGTGCACAGCTTGATACTATTGCACTAACCGCATTTTAGGAAATGGATGTATGGTTCTACAATCAGTATCATCACTCTACTAAAGGAAAAGAAGGAAGGAATACCTTGCCTAGAAGCACAGCTACTGTTACAGCTTAGCTCCTAGATATGTGTTTTACACATTGATAGTGGAGTAGAACTGAAAATATTAAAAGTACCTTGCAGTGTATTTTCTTTTCCTATCTTTCTATGGATATTACTTACATTAAAACTATGACAAAACAGAAGAGCTTCATATCGCAAAATTCACAGTTCCAACTAATATGGTGACACTGAAACAAAATCAGCAAGTTCACTACCATCTTACTAGGTATTTGAGAAAGAGATATCTGTCAGTACTGCCAGAGATTAATTTAAGGCATTAAGAACTGGAGACTTTCACATACTGGCTTTAAAAGATTTTTCAGATACATGCTGAGTGATCTGGAAGCCCTAAAAAAACACATATAAAACTGACTTATTGAAAGAAATGTCATTTTGTTGTGCTTGTATAGTAGACTAGTCAAGTTCTTGAAGATCACAAAAGCATGGAAGATTCCAACACACAACTCTCCAGTCAATGTTCAGCACATCTTTGTAGAAAATACATATGCAACTACATGGGTATGTGTGCATTATATGCAAAGGCATCGTCATTTGCCTCCTGATTTATATAGATTTTTTTCTACTAAATAATGATAAGAATATCTAACCTAGTGAGTTAGACCCCTATTGGGTCTGGATGAGGAGGAGCTTGTTTTCCCCACTGCAGCTTTGTATTAGTGGCTAGAAAGGAGCTTGTATGACACCCGTGTTTTGGCAGCTGCTGAGCAGTGCTCACACAGAATCAGTGTTGTCTCTCCAGCATTCCTCCTGCATCAGTAGGCTAGGGATGGGCAAGATCTTGGGAGGGGACAGAGCTGGGACAGTTGACTCAAACTAATATTCCTTATCATTTGATATCTGGTCAGCAATAAAAGCTAAGAGAACGGGGCAAAGGAGATGAGGGGAAAGGCAGTAATTATAGTGATATGAGCGGGGAGGAACTGGGCTCCTGAGAATCCTCTCTGAAAGAACATTTTTTCCACTTGGCACAAAAAAGTCAGAATTATTTGCTTTTGACACAGAAGATGGCATCTGTTTTGCTAAATACAAAGAGAACACAATAAAATGTTGTGATGCTTACGGTACTGAAATTTATTTAGGGGTTTATGGTGATGTGTTGTTGGACTATTTTTAAACACAAGAACTACTATGTAATCCCAAAGTCAATTAATACTTTGAGATTACAATTGAAACTTCCACAGCGACGTTTACTGTAAGAATGCTGCTCTTATTTTAGTAACAATGAATATTAACTCCATGTCTTTTTTTAATTTATGCAGTAATTTTAACTCTGCCCTAATGTTAGAATGAACCGGTTAGTTTCAAACCTAGCAAAAGAAATAGATGGTACTTCAACCTAATCTGTTAACCATAACTGTAGTTCACAGACTCACACTGAATTTTATCATCAATCTACTCAGAAAAATCTGCAAGTTTCTGTTGTTTTCACTACTTTGGCCAAGGTGAAACACAAACCAAAACAAATTCTTACTGTAGTAAGGTTATGCCACTTGGCACTGGCAGGAGGTTACAGCTTTAGCCTTGTAACTTAACTCACCTGGTGTACTTGAAACAGTGTTTTATTAACTGATTGTTCAGTTGTATCCTTGTACCTCTCTCCACCTTGCAGACCTAATATAATCAAAAGCCAGAGCAACTTTCAAAATCAAAATTAAATTATTGCTAATGTTCCTATTCAGAAATACTAGGTTCATTTTGAGTTTAATAATAAAATCAGTCCACCCTTGCTATTATTTTCCCTTTTAAGAAAAACAGAAGACTATTATATGATTTTAAAGTCACAAAAACATCCATAAAAAAAAAACCTCCTCTCAGCCCCTTCGAGTGTGAGTCAAAGATCTGAAACAGAAAGTGGGATGAAAAAAACCACAAAAGAGTACATTTGTTATTTCTCATCTTAGTGCACATACTGAAATATATATTATACAGATAGATAGATAGATGTGTATGTGTATGTACATACATCCATATAGGTATATGTATATAGATATACCTAAACATAGACTGTTCACCCACCACTCTAAAATACACCTCTGACAAAGCAAAGGTCAACCACTTCACTCCTACTTGGATTGTGGATTGCAATGAGCTGGCCTTTCTTTCCAGATACACAGCTAGAGAAGGTGTGCAACTCTTAAAGATTCTGTTTCACTGTGCATCTGAAAAGACAGATTCAGCCTTGATATCAAATAGAGGCCATTTAAACTACATACTCTCTCCCCAGCACTGGGCAGGCTATGATTTTTGGAGTTCAGACCCACCGGAAACAACATAATTTCAAGATCAGGCTTTGTACAAAACCAGAGTTACAGCCTTCAAATCCAACAGAAATTCTGCAAGTGGTGACACTTTTCTGGAAGGAGAGTAGGAAGCAGGGACTAAAGAGGCAGCTTAAATCCCCTTTGACTGCTTTCCTGCCACAGAGTAAATCTACATATGATTTCTGAGGTGGGTGATCAATAGAGGGACAGGAAAATCACATTTGAGCAAAGCCAAGAAAAACAGGTAAAATGAATGGGACATTTGTCCAAGTAAAAGCAGCAAGACTCTTTCTGGGAATACTCTGTGCTGCTCACCTGCTCAGAATATAATGATTCCAGCTCAGAGCTCCAGTTATAGACAGGTGGCCAAACATATTTTTCAACCTGTTTCTAGTTTCAATCTCCCACAAGTGCCAATCTAAAACAAGAAATTTTACATCAAAAAGAAAAAAAAAATTGTTCCTTTGATTTGTTTACAAGCCACTGCCCAGTTCTGAATTGACATATGGACAACCTGAAGTTTGTTTATTTCACAAGTAAGACAATGAGTATTTCATAATTTTGACACTTATATCAGTGATGTTGAAGTCAGACAGGATTGCAGGGAATGCACATCTGTGAGTTTAAATCTCTTTATTTACATGTCAGTATTTGGTAGTTCATACATAGAAGCACTGGCCTTCACTACCTTCAGATTGCTGACTCACAACTGCAACAAGTGGGTCCAGGTATTATCTAATACATAAGCCAAAGTCAAAGGAAAAATTGTTATTAGCAGAACTTATTATTATGTGCTCTCCCACTTCAAACCACCCCCTCTCCCATACAGTAATTAATTTTTTTTTGCTTTCTTGTGTTTATTTCCCCAAAAAAAGTCTCCCCCCTCAACACCTAACCACAGGAAAAGGTTTTTAAAACACACGTACTTTGCTCACACCACACGAAGCTCGTGACAGAACATTAACGAGAAACAAAAGCAAATACAACTATGAGCAAGAAGAGTCATCCTTTGTGGTCATTGTCTACATTATGCTGCAATGACTCTTAAACATAATAAATTTTTTTTGAAATGCCAGATCATTAGTATTATTAATCATTTAATGTTAGATTTTTATGTGTAAGAAATCATATTGTGTTACAGTATGAATGTCAGGGTGGCCAACAGGAACAACAAGTGGTGTCATGAGACAATAAGAAGCTTTATTTTCAAGCAGGCATCAACATTAATACAAAATGTCCAGTAACTGTGTCATTTGCTGATTGGATATTTATTACGTAAAGCACACTAACACCTTTTTCATTGGTGAGTTCTGCCTGAGAAAGTCTTGATTTTTAATGAGGGTCCAACACATAGTAATATGGTAACTAATATAATCTACATCCTAAACTTAACATAAACACAATTATCGGATACCTAAGATCTACGTGTCTCTCTGCTCTCTGGGCCATGGTCTCACTCCTCGGCTAATGCAATGTCTGTTGTCATGGAAACAGTCTCAGGGCTCCCTACATGCCCCTCTACTCTATGGACATGGTCTCAGGCCTTCAAACTCAATATCCTTTGCTAAGGCCTTCGCAGGCCAGCTGCTTAAGCCCACAATATTGCTGTAGAACACAGAGTAGAATGCTGGAGACTCACATTTCTGTGAATTTTGTCTGTGTTTTAACTTCCTTTTTTGAATTATGCTCCAGAGAGGAGTAAATAGAATGAGTATTAAAAGTTGCAAGGGCAGAAGGTGTTACTTGTCTCTACAACTAACCTCTGTTAAAAAAAATTCAACACTGAAAAAGATTTTGTACTCTGTAGATTAAATACATACATAAATATCCTATATGAAACTCCAGTGACAAATTGTGGAGAACTTATTTCATGCAATCCTTCCCTACTCTGTCCTGAACCTTGTCTCCTAATCCAAAATTCAGTTTTGGCAGACAACAAATGTATCACCTCTCAGCTGTCGTACTCCCTCCCTCTGAAGATGAGCAAGAAGCACATTAGAGTGATTTTCTTCTCTATCTAAAATTTTGTACAGTTAAAAAATTAAGTGGGTTTTCAGGAAGGACTTCAGATCTGGGATATGTAGAGCTGTATTCTAACCCTAAAAAAGTCTAACATCAGTAAAATGGAATTTGTTTTACAGACAAACCTGTACTTCTAATATGTGGACTTTTTACTATGTTCGAAAAATTTTAGCCTTCTCAAATCCAACAAAGTAAGATAATTCAGGAAAATTAGGGCACTTAATTGTCATATTTGATTAATAGCAACACTTCTGAAACGCTGAGGAAGTTTTTCTTCTTTAACACTGGTAATTGGCATTGCACAATGAAATAATAACAAATGAAATAATCTCTGTAACCCATTTCATGTTTTTCTTCTTTCATCAGTAATTCATCTACCCCAAATTCATAATGATTGCCCTTTCAGCTATATTAACATACTTCAAGACACATGACTCTTGTGACTTTCACGTGCCTGTGTCAATTCTTAAAATGAGACTCAGGAAGTGATAAGTAGTCAGTACTGTCACACCAAACTATTTGATTAACAATCGGGTGTGTGAAGTCAAATCTGATATTCTTGATGCCCATATTCATTTGCCATTAGGGGCAAAAAACACTGTGACTAATTCCTTGACTGCTCTGAAATGAGGCTTATTTGCACAGAGAAAAGCAACAAAGCAAATTATAAATCTATCACATATCCCCCAACTACTTCTACAGGGAACAAAATCCCGATTCATAGAGAAGCTGGGTTTTTCTGCTTTTATGTGAGAATGAAACAGGTCCTGACTGGCAAGAACCCATCATACAGAAACAACCAGATCACCAAAATAAATCATCTGCCCAAGACAGAAGACAACAAAATATTGGTCTGATATCTAATGAACACTCAAATAAGTATGGGAATATCTGCATTATTTCACAGGTTATCTGTTCAGGTTCTGCCTGTTTTCAAATCACTTGATAATTCACACTCCCTTATGTTCATTCATTCCTAGGATACTTTATGGAGCAAAATAATCAACTCCTCCACAGATGAAAGCAGAGGCAGTGCTAGGGACAGTCTGCTCCAGTTACCTTCCCCTACAGGTTAGAACAATAAAGCTCCACAATTTCTGCATGTCTTGTACTTTCATGTACCCAACAGTCCATATGACACATATCCTCTCCCATTTTGCAGCACAACCCAATACTGTTTGTAGGGTTCTGAAACAGAAAAGCTGAAAGGAAACTAACATTTTGGGCCATCAGTTCATCCAACGGGACCCAAAAGATAGCCAGGTAAAATACTAGGAGTTAATTACACTGAAAGAGCCAGAATACTATCTATCTGTACAGAGGTTGTGAGAGCTCTAGAAAGAAGCCCTGAGCAGTTAAATCTCAGCTACTTCGTATTATTCTTTAACACTTGCTGGAACAGATAGATCCACCTTTCCAGTGTAGATGCAAATTTCACTTTCTTACTGTTCAGTGTGCCTGAAAATGTTTGCTCTATACACATAGCTTTCCAGATTCAACTGGCATTTTCACAGACCTTCACACCACCACTTCCTTCAATGCTATATCCAACCTCTTGGACAACTGGAAACTAGAAGCACTTTTCTGCCAATACACTGAAGCGAAAACATTATTGAATGAAGAATTCTGTTGTAAAACGTATTTAATTATCATGGATAACACCAATCCCACCAAAGGGCTCAACACTCATTATAAGAAGGTTTCAAAATAGTTTGTGTCTGTGACGGGACATCAATAACAAATACAGAATATCCGTGTCGAAATCATGTGCTCTAACTTCAGAGACTTGAGACATATTTCCTCCCATGAAACACCAATTCACTGCTAATGATCACACAAACTTTAACAAAGCTGTTTGAACAAGGCCACTTTACAAGAGAAAGAGGTTCCAGGCCTGTATATCTGGAGTAGCTACCACAGGTCACCTGCCAAACCTTACTGCCCTCTTGTCCTCTTCTGAATCGGCACTTGAGCAGATGCTGCCAGCATACAGTGACATGCTTTCGGCATGTAGCCAACAAGTCTTTGAGGGAAAATCAGTTTTGTGGTGCATACACTGCAGGGCTGTTTATTCCAGCATGAGACCTACTGGATATTAATCCCTCAAAGCAGTGCCCCAGACACTGGAATCCATGATGCCATTCCTTAAAACAGTATTACAATACAAAACTGAAAATAGGTACAAGGTATCTCCAAGGAATGATATCTTCTAAATTACATTACAATTTCCTTGGGTATCAAAGAAACAGATGATGCAGCAAAAATGAAAAAAAAAGGAGATCTGAATCGTTATTGGAACATTTTTTTAATATTTTTTTAAATAATTAGTTTAGGTCTTTAATCAAGATTTGGACAAAGGCCCAGATCAGTTCACACAGAGCCTCCAATTCCTAGGAATATTCATTTCTTCACAATGTCTACTGAGATGAATGGTCTGATACCAGTTTCCTGCTTGTTCTGTAATACTTTGTTTACAGTAATGTAAACAAATGTTTTCACCAGCTACTCAAAATCAGTAAATTCTTTCTCCAATGTCTGTGAAATCCACCCTTCCAAACACAGTCCGTGTTACTCTTCTTCAAATCCCTGCTGCAATCATGACAAGAAATGTCTTAGAAAAAATATAACTGGGAAAAAAACAAGGTGTTTTTTCTTTATATATTCCATCTACTCTACTGTGATCCTTCAGCCTTGGGAGGCATTTTCTCTAAGACTTACACACACAACTTGGCAGAAAGCTAATCACATAACTTGGATCTGTGTCCCTCTAAAATAAGTGCAGACGCTTCTGTGGAAAACTTATTGTGTATACAAGGAAGTAATATTCTGGCCCCCAGAGAGACCACACACATTCATTGGTATATGAGAACATTTTATTCTCAGTGGATCCCATCCCTTTACACTACCAGGCAACACGAAGTAAATAATCATTAATTACTATATCTAAGAAGATTCGTGGATTTTTGTATGCATTTAGCCAGGACTGACTTTCAAATGGTTTTAGGAAGAACATGGGTTTTGGTCATGCCACAATGTATTACCAAATGGTTGTGGTTCTTGATGTAGAACTCTGAATATTTTAGCTCTAACTCAACTCCTACTTGTAAATTACAGTATAGTTCTAGGTTTACATAGAATCATAGAATATCCTGAGTTGGGAGTAACCTACAAGGATCCTTGAGTCCAATGCGTGGCCCTGCGCAGAACAATACCAAGAACCCCACCACGTGCATGAGAGTATTGTCCAAACGCTTCTTGAACTCTGCCAGGCTTGGTGTTGTGACCACAGCCCTGGGGAGCCTGCTCCAGTACTCAACCATCCTCTGGGTGAAGAACCTTTTCCTAACATCCAGCCTAAACCTTCCCTAAAACAGCTTTGGGCCATTTTCTTGGGTCCTGTCACTTTTCACCAGAGAAGAGATCAGTGCCTGTCCTTCCACTTCCCCTCACAAGGAAGTTGTAGACTGCAAAGAGGTCTCTCTTGGTGTCCTCTTTCAGTGTCTTCTTCTCCAGGCTGAACAAACTAAGTGACCTCAGCCATGCCTCATGCAGCTTCCCCTCTAGGTCTTCTTTGTGGTGTAAGTCACTTTACTATAGAGACAAAAGAGTGACACACAGTCCTGTATTGGGAATAGTGCTGTTTAATATCACCATCAACAACATAGACAGTGGGACTGAGCGCACCCTCACCAAATTTGCAGATGACACGAAGCTGAGTGGTGCAGCTGACATACCTGAAGGACAGGATGACATACGGAGGGACCTGGACAAGCTCAAAAATGGGAACCTCATGAGGTACAAGAAGGTCAAGTGCAACGTCCTGCACACAGGTCAGGGCAACCCCCAGTATCAAGAAAGGCTGATGAATGAACAGATTTGAGAATGGCCCTGCCCAGAAGGACTTGAGGGTACCAAAGGATGAAAAGCTGGACATGAGCTGGAAATGTATTCTATAGCCCATAAAACCAACTGTATCCTGGGCTGCATAAAACCCACACAGCCAGCAAGTCAAGGCAGGTGATTCTGCCTCTATTCCGCTTTGGCAAGACCCCACCTGGAGTGCTGTGTTCAGGTCTGGGCCCCTCAGCACAAGAAAGACACAGAGTTGTTGGAGTGGGCCCAAAGCACAGCCACAGAAGTGATCAAAGGGCTGGAGCGCTATTCCCTGAGGACAGGCTGAGAGAGTTATGGTTGTTCAGCCTGGAGAAGAGAAAGGCTCTGGAAAGACCTTAATGTGGCCTTTCAATACTTACAGGGGGCTGGTAAGAAAGATGAACACAGACTTTTTAGCAGACCCTGTTGCGATGGGACAAGGGGTAATGGATTTAAACTAAAAGAGGATAGATTGATACTAGATATAAGGAAGAGATTTTTTTTACAATGAGTGTCACACTGAAATAGGTTCCCTGGAGAGGTGGTAGGTGTTCCATTCCTGGAAACATTCAAGGCCAGGTTGGACCTGATCTAGTTGAAGATGTCCCTGGTCATTGCAGGGGCTTTGGATTAGATGACTTTTAAAGGTCCCATCCAACCTGAGCTATTCTATGACTCTATGATTAAGAGTGAATAAATACCATGTACTCATCTTCTAAAGACATTACACTTTAAGGAAAAATGTTTTACATACATTAGAAAGTGCTTCATAGAAAGTGCTTATCCTCTGAAGCAAAACAAGGCCCTTACAAGGCCCTTAAGAGTTAATTTAGAGCAACAGGCTCTGCTTTTAGCTGAAGATGATACCATACACCATAGGAATGCTTACACACCTACATAAAAGCACATAAAGTAAGAACACCGAGAGATAAGGAGCGAAAGCGGAGGCTCGGGTCCAAAATCTTGCAAAATACACCTTGGAGTCGGCGAAAATCAGGAAAGTTGGCAGCAAAATGAAGAAAGTTGAAAAGTTCAGAAATGGGTCGGGGTCTATTACTCATCTTCCTCCGATGAAGAAGACAGGAAGTACCCTTGAGAATCTCCCCAAAATGAAGACTCCACCCTGGACTCCGCCTTAACTCCACTTGCGATGAATCTTATGTGTTGCAATTATATGAATATGTATGTAAGATATTGTAATCACACATAGAAACTGTATATATTCTTTGATTTCTGCCAGGAACTTTGGAGCTCTTTGTCCAGCGCCAGCTGGGGGCTTCCCCAACGTTGCAATAAATACCTTTGCTGTTTAAAGGCATAAAACTCTGTCTCTAAAAAGTTTTATTGCGCCTTTTTGGGCATTACCTCTCACCCCCAAAAACATTACATTCAATTTCTCTGTTAGCTAGATTTACTTAGTATAATTAAACCAATTGAGTTGTGTATTTTAACAATTCTAAAATTCACAGACTCTCCAGTCAGTTCATGGAAAGGGACAGGAAGAAATCACTGCTGTTGAAAAGACAATTTTCCAGACTGTTTTGCTTATTAAGAGAAAAAAACTATTGTCCCAAGGGTCAGGTTTCCTGGAATGATATAAAATTGGTGGTTTTTCAACAT